>JAWWEQ010005486.1:0-52274 GCA_035583055.1 Torymus tubicola
TATATAACCCGAAGCAATAGCAATTTTTTGAAACCTCATTAACGCCAAATCATCTTTATATACCCATGAGTCCCGCATATAATTATTTATGCGCGAATATCTCGTCACCCCTTTTTCTCGCACACACGCGCGCCCGCGTGAACGCGCGCACGAGGCAGCAGATGCAAAATTCAAGTTCGTCTTGTTGTCGTCGACGCACCACGCGCGGTGCAGCTAAAAAGCCAAGGCGCGGACGTATAACGAAAGAGACAGAGAAAGAGAGAGAGAGAGAGAGAGAGAGAGAGAGAGAGAGAGAGAACATCGGTTGGGTGAATCGACGATAGGCGTAATTATAATATAAAACTCGCCATGCCCGGTCGTCTTTGGTCGCGTCGTATTCTGCATCTCTCTTTCTCTCTCTCTCTCTCTCTTCCAAATTCCACCTTCGTTCGCTTCCCCCGACGTGAGAGGAACAACTTGACTGCGACTTCGTGTATGCTTAGTGGTTCTCAACGTGCGTGCGCGCTTTTTCGGTATATTCTTTTAGTTTCTTTTTGTTCTCGGTTTATACGAGCGAGTTTAAATTTAAACGATGATTACACGTAATTTGAAAGCTTGATATGGGTCGAAAGAAAACAAGAGCAAAACTATTTTCAGTTTAGCAGAAATTTTCATGCAAGAATAACGGTGGCTATTGTACGTGATATATACTATAATTCCATCAAATGTATTTAGAAACAAAAATATTTTGTAACTAGATATATATGAATTATCTAAATAATACTTTAACGAAAGTAACAGTAATGACATATAATATATAATATACACAAACCGACGTACACTGTAAATTCTAAAAATGGCAAACAATATCATAAATAGAAAAAATAATTGCAAAACAATTATTCTTATAAACAACGTTCATTTTATATCTATCCTGAAACTTTTAACTCTTTATACATATATAAATCCGTATCCGCAGCACCACATGGATCCCGTAGGCACGCGATGAAGGCACCAAAATGAGAACCTCTACGTCGTGTCGGCGGGTCTCGTCTTTATTCTTTGACTATACGCGGGCGCTTGATTACCGCCAACACTTCGATCTTTTTTTTTCCCCATCGACGCCCAAGCATATTTATGCGAACACCGCATTAGCGCCGGGACCAACTCGACGACGATTCAGCAGTATATAAGGGCCCACTTTATATGTTATACCTATATATATATACTCCACCGAATAGTGCATCAATCTCTTATATATATATATATGCTTTTAACGGTCGTTGAAGAAATATACCTATATATAAGCGCAGGCGTTTTATGCGTGTTTTTATATAAAAATGCACTCTGGCCGAACCTTCGGCTTTTAATTTTGTGGTTTTCAAAACTATTGACGCGGTTGGGGTATAGCGCGGCAGCGACAGTATCGCGAATTCCACTTTTCGGTATTTAAATATATACATACACGATATTTCGCTTGCCAAATATATAAATGCACGTTATTTTGTCGATATATATCGTTGAAGAAGGTAAAGGGTACGATGGTCTATATATATTATTCCTTATTACACTTTATAGAGAAATATTTGGTAAACTGTAAGTATAAAACTGTGTATTCATAAGTTTTCTGATTTACCATATATTTAAACCGCAGTAATATCATAAACGTCTTACATAACAGTATAGAGATTTCCCGGAACCACAATGGCAAAATGCATGTTACGATAACGAACCGATAATTTTTATCTACAAGCGATACGATTGTATATATGTAATTAAAGATACAATTCTATATATACATATAAAGAGCCTGCAAGTTTTAATGTCAACCCAAAGATTATCTAACGTTCCATAATGCGCGTATATACCTGTATAATTTTATTATGAATCCGCGTTATCACTCGTACAACCAATCGTACCAAAACCAAAACCAAAGAAAACAGAGAAAAACAACAACGTTATATACACTGGAAGATCCTTAAAAAAAAAGAACCACCTATATCTAGTTATTAATTTTCCACCGAACAACCATAGATTTACAACCATATGCGTATATATACTCGCACAACCACAAATTCTTTCTCTAAACTCCTCTATAACTTCCTACCCCTACCCCTATATATATACCCACAACTACGCATCTAATCCAATAAATTTTCCGAATTCGCTCTTATATCTCAATCACGGCCACCTATAAGCTCTCGTAGACACACCGCGCGCGTTAGGCGTTTTATTAACCCGCTCTTTTCTTTTTTTTAACTGCACGCGCAAGCACTTACATGCACACACACGCATACATACACCTTTTCATAAAGCGCACACATACACATATATATATATAGCCGGTAGTATAACCGGTCACCGACGCACCACGGGTATACAGAGCTCGCGCGCACGCGGACCAGATCATTCGCGCCTTGCGTTCCCATAAATCCGCCGCGTGCGCGCGTCGAGAGAGAGTATAACGGGGCACGCCGCGCACGCTCACAGCGAACTTTATGTTTGTTTTCTAATTAACTCGCGGTGCGAGTGAGAGAGAGCAGCGATCGTGTAACGAGCGCCTAACCGCGCGTAACGAGCCAAGAGAGAGAGAGAGAGGATCTGCCGGCAGCTTGCGGATGAGAGAGAGTATCGTGGATTATAAGTCTGAGAGAGAGAAGCGATTATCGCGTGATACGCAAACGTACGTGTGTGTGTGTGTATGCGGCTCCCGCGCATTTTCGAGGTCGCTGCCGGTATATATGTATGATCGATTTCGTAGTTTGGCGCGCGATCGGTAGTATATAATTGCGAGATGGGAATTTTTTTTTGCCCTTGGCGTGGATGAAATTGGTAGCTAGATTGGATTTTATATATGAATATATATATAAGTTTAGTTGGAGTTGCGTATATTTTATGTTGCCGCGGTGGTTTATGTCGGGGGTGATTATAATAAAAGTAAGTATGAGGAATTCGCAATGGATTCGGAACGCGGTTTGAACGAGTTTTTAATTATAGATCGGTTTTAGAGAGTTTAGTGGTACTGTGAAGTTGAATAATTCAATCGAAAAAGTATATATATTCATTGTACTTGTTAAAATATGGTACGGATCCTTTAACAATTTTAACAAATTTTAGTTCTGGATTATCCTAAATTTATATTGTTGTATATACTTTTATAACTAATTTAGACGCAATACAAAATTTCCAGCCCACTTAAACGTCAATTTCAATTAACTATACCAAAGTATTTTCATTATAAATAGCTTGCGGTTTTCACCATAGGCATATAAAAGCACTGCGCCAACCAGTAGCTGTCAAGAATTTGGCGTACAATAATAAAAACAAAAGTATAGAAAACAGAAACTGCCTCATGCGCCTGAGGCAGGATACTCGAGTTATTTTATTTTATTAACATTATAAATTTTCTAACAAGAAGTCTTACGAGTTTCATTCTTACATGCGCGTGTGCGAGTGTAGAGGTGAAATTCTCCCGGACGAGAGGTAAGTTATATATTATGCTTATAGGAAGAGGCCGGCGTATATATAGCAAGAACAAAAAATAGACTATTATATATATAGACTGCGAAGAGTGGAAGCGCGAGGATTTAACCGTTAATGGAACTTCGATTAGATATATTGTAAATATTAATTACGATCAAACGCGAGTGATACGTTTATTTATGCGATAATTTAATATGCAATTTCTCATAATGCGTATATATATATATATATATGCGTGCTCGCGTGACTATATGCCTGAGTTACGAGCATGAACTTGCCCCTGGTGTTCTTTTCGACCGCGAGGCGGTGAATTAGAATGGAATAGTCGTTTTGAGTATCGATTTTCTTCGCTGATGGTTGCTATAAAAATAATGAGCGAGTAAATTTGTATTTAGTGGTGCGCAGTTAAATTAACGACTGACAATGAAGGAGTCTTTAAAATCATGAAAGCTAATTTACTATGTGCCAAAGCGTTTATTACAATGAATTAAAAATTGCGTAAAAACACTTTTCTTTTATGCAGATCTGTAACTGGAAGTCAATAAAATGCAACTAATGAAACACTTTACAAATGATTTATGGGAACACTTTTACACACACACACACACACACACATATCTCGTCAAAACGTACACTAAACATCGCCAACTCGTGTATTTCTCGTCGATACATTTTCTTAAATTCGACAACATCATAAACACTTAAAGAAACTTTCATTCAACCAACCACCAATTACTCATCGTTACATATACAATAAACCACACCCTTATACCTACCTTGAACTTCAAACTATCCATACTCATTCCTATAAATAACCCATTGGCAACCCCGCGATCGTTACAAATAACCCCGCACATACCCGAGGAAATCGCGCGTGCGCAATGACCCATATAACCGCACTTACGACTCTCCGACTAATATCTCGAACCCATAATAAATCGTATAGCTTACACACCACACGTGTGTGTCGTCCTATATATATCCAAAAAGAAACCATACCGCTTAAAAAAAAAAGAGCCAACATACATATATGCCTGGCGTCTATAAGCCCCCTTTAATAACCGTGATTTTCGTACCCTCCCTCTCTCTCTCTCTCGCTCTTGCGTGCACACACCCATATTATCACGAGAGAGTCGCGCCGTGAAACCGGTCAAGGACCAGCGTGCGCAGCTTCTCATACGTATATACATACGTACACACACGCGTGCCCATAAATCCCGAATAACGGGCGCCCTGTACACACACACATACGTAGCGGCGACTTCGTTAATACGAGTTTCCGCAAGAGAGAGAGAGAGAGAGAGAGTAGTAGCTAGCTCTATATGATCGTCTCTTTTGCGCTGTACATAACGCACACGTGTGCGCAGTGCACACGCGAGAGTTCGAACCGCGCGGCGTGCGGAACGCGAGTTTACGCGATTATCGTGAATCTGTCGCCGCGCTTGCGTGTGTGCGTATATATATATAAGTATATACGCGATCCGCGCGTAGAGTATACTTTTCTCGTTCTTTTTTTCAAAGCTCCACGTAGTATAAGTTTCATCGTTGGTTTTTCTTTTTTTCTTCTTCTCTTCTTTTTTGTTGAAAGAAGAGGACTCGTTCGAGAGTCAAGCGAATTATGCCGATGCTAATGAGATTAAGTGCACACACGTATACGCGCGAGGTCGAGGTTCTCTACGCGCGTATAACCGTGAGGTTGTATATGCGCTGTATTAATGGGCGCGCGCGAGCAAGTAAGCAAGCGAACGAGTAAGCGAGAGAGAGAGAGATGCGAGTTTTCAGGGTGGGGTGATTTTAGTAACGGTTATTGGGAGCGAAACGGCGCAGAAGCGGACGGGCTTTATGGTTATGAAGCGCGTAATGAGCGTGGTTATATTTGTTCGCCACATGCATATATATATATATATATATATGCGAAGCGAGAAGCGAAGTCAGGATTCATACGCATCGGTTTCTTACGTTTTTGTTTTTCTGTATATATAAGAATGAGGATAAGTATAAAGGGATGGGTATTAGGTTGATTTTTTTTTGTTCGTAACCTCAACGTGTGTATATGTATTATAAACACCCGCGTAAAGGCAGAGGCGATTGTATTATACACACACACACACACACACACACACATTTTAATGATAAATAAGACAGAGCATCCAACCGATAAATTTGTTTTTGTAAATAAATTATAGACTTTTTGTGGTTCATGTGTAAAAGAATGTTGATTTATTATCAAAGTATTGAAAAAAAAAATACGAGAGATACATTAAATATAATAATCTGCACCTAATTATCTCTTATCTGGAGATTACATACTTGAGATTTCATTTGGCAAATATACCATTTTTTTCGCATATTGATATAATACAAGTTTCAACGAAAAAAAAAGAATAAACATAGTGTATATGTATATAAAAATACATTTACAAAATCACATACACGCTTATCGTATTATATAGGAGATATATAAAAAAATAGTTCCAGTCAAATGATTATATATACATATATATAGATATTATGTACATGAAAGTTCGTGCTTATTCTGGAACGTTAAATTATCTCTTCATATGTATATATAAACCGCAGAACACGCATAACAATCGTCACACGAACTTATCGATTTATATCGTGTTAAATAAGTACCGCGCACCACATCAGCCGATAATACTGTATTTAATCAATGCAGTTCGCGATACACACTGTATGTATACTTATATTTCATAAATAAACAAACGATGCAAAAATCACACATACATACATATATATAATCGCTCGATAACAGCTTGTGTTATAAAGTAGATAAAGGTTCGCGAAAAAGTATATACTATACATATACACGTACAAGCAAGTGTTATATGTTATATATATATATCTCTACTATATCACACGTGCGACGCGCACAACATTCACACGAGATCTCGCACGTATAATATTCAGCGGCAAGGTCCACCTCTCGATTCATCTCTTCGTATGGGTCCTTGCGTCATATATAATAACGTCACTATATACTCTATATATTATCACCAAACGCGGTTTGCAATGACAACACACACACATAGACACTATATATACACATCACGCGAAAACATCGTGAAATCAGTACTTGTTGTCAGGCCTGAATATAAGCCTTCTGATCCATTGTATGATCAGTAACATGACCAAGGTAATGCTTGCAATGTCAAGCCGACTGTTAACATAATTCGCTGGTGGGAACGCCTTCAATGCGTTCAACCGTCTGAAATGCCTCAACACACGTTGTCTTAGCCTCGGTGTCGACTTGCACACAGCTAACCACTGTTTCGACGTACACGCTGCATTCAGTAACGATTCAGCGTCCAGATGACTGACAATAAGAGCGCCAAGTTCAGCTGGTAAATCACTGATAAAATCAACTACTCGTCGTGTATCGTCAATGTTATTAATTACATCTGCACCACGACCGTGCACGAGGTTTACGAAGATATCCATGATAATAATTGACCGCAAGTGGTGTTACACGAGCGACCGGAATTTATATACTGAGTTGGTCAGCGATGAGTCTAGGCAGTTATATAGCCTGCGTGCCTGCGCGACCGCATGATAATGCGTATCTTTCGGTTGCTTACGTATATATATATATATGTGTGTGTGTAGAGAGAGAGAGGAGGAAAGCATGAACCAATGAGAGATGAGTGCGACTCGTTCATTGACATGACGCCGGTTCTGTCACGTTTTCAAAATTGGACGCGTGTGTGTGTATAGTAAACAACAATGGGTGGGAGGTATAAGGCAACCTGACCAATGTCACGTTCACGTGCGTAAGTTATTCAAGGATATATATAACGAGTGATGCTGGTGAAATCAAAGATTCGTGGATAGTGTGTGTGTGTGTGTGGTACGGTTGGGTATAATGTAATATTTGTGTTGCACCATGATGTATAAGTATTAGAAATGAAGTGGGATGAGATTTTAGGTTGTGTATAAGATGTGAATTGGAAATGTGTCATCGGTTTTTTAAAAGTAAGAAAAAATCAATGAAGAAGCTGGTTATCGAAAAAACGATTAAGAGGTACTATCGATTATATGAGTCAGTCACGTTTCGATTTTTTAATGATGAATGCACGTCACGGAATCCGATTTGATTTTTGTGTTAAAGTTATCGATAAAACAAAGCGATTGTATATTTGTTATTTGGGCTTTGAACAACATTTTATTGTAATTAGATGATAAATTACTGTTATTTTATCATTAGTTTGCTCGCAATGAATATTGTTGAAGTAAACGTCTTGTTATGCACGAAACAAAAGTATTATCTTGGAACTTATTATTAGACGAAGACGCAGCAAATTGTCGATTAGAAAACCGAAATGGTCCTCGTGCTGTATTCGCTACGTGACTATACACATGTATGCTAAATTATGTTTACCCCAAAATCCAAATCTCTCGGAATTACCAATACGTATATATAGGTATATGATATAATAGGTTCTGAGCAATATAACCTGTTTACAAATATATCTATTTTTAGACTTTGAATTTCCTCAAGAAGAATACATTATTTTTATTAAAATTTAATTTATATTTCTATATGAAATGTCAATAATTTCCTATGTAACGAAGTTATCAGTATTCAAATAAATCGTATATAATATAAAGTACATATATGTATGATGATTGCATGAGGTACACTAGATGTCAGTATGTTTAAAAATTGAAAATTCACACCTGTCCATTAAATTAAATTTAAGTGGTGTCGAAAGTCGCGACCGCAATGACCGCATACTGAATTTTCATTTAAAATGTAAAAACTCATCGTTTTCAGAAGATATACACGTTATGATGAATTATAATTTTCAACAATTTTTTCAACCGTGCGTCTAATAAACCGTGAAATCCAATTATTGTAATGCCTTCTTTTTCCTTACATATATAAACACATCATTTAATTAATTCATCAGCTTTTTTTCTTCTACTACACATCACAAAAACAGTCGCATATATAATAAAAAAAACCGAACGCGCACTAGTTTTACAAAGATAAGAGAGAAATATACATATATATAGAAACACCAACACGACGCACTTTATTAGTATAAGTAGTACATCAGTATAAATCACATCGAGATTAATGCACTCGCCAGTAGAAGTTCTAAAATTAAAATACACACGAGCCAACCCCGCGTCGTTTATACAAATATTGCGTGTATATATATAAAATATAACAGATAACTCAATTACATCAAACGCATACTACACTTCGGTCGAACACAGCACCGTCCGTTGCATCAGAGTCACATTAATTAACGTCACTTTTATCCGCCGGCATGAATTTTTCATCGATCCACAAGAGTTTTACCTGGCTATCGAAAAATTATCGTATAACTCTTATATACTTACCTTGCGTATATATACAACCTTTTCTCACCTCCGCGCGATTCGTGGGCAGTCGCATGAGTGTATACATATATACATACGTAGGGAAATGTCAGTCTTACGAACCCATTGTGTCCGCTATCTTAAGTGATCCTACGAGACAAAACGGTAGTTTCCAACGATATGTCTATGTATATATATATACGTAATATGTCGTAATAAACCGAAGCTGAATGCTTATGTAAATATTGCTTTCTCGTGTTCTCGCCACTGCAGCTCGTATACGACGTGTGATAGCGCGGTTGGACCGGTGTCTGTCAAATATGATTTATGAGGAGAGAGAGAGAGAAAGAGAGAGAGGCTTTGTCACGAGGTTAAGGGATTTGAGGTAGCTGTGCGGATGGATTTCGTAATTGTTATATTGTCATTTTGTATTGTATACTGTGTTTTTATATATATGTATCACTTTGTGATATGTCGTTGTTTATAATCGTGTTTGTATATATATGTGTATATGGAGCAAAAGAAAATAATAAAATGTGTATGTGTGTAAAAAATGATATCTGAGATGCAAAAAAAATAATAGAAGCACCGTTTTTCTTTGTAATGGAGAGCGCAAAAACAAGTTAATTGAGTGATAACAGAAGTGAATAATTTGTTATTCTATAAAAAAAATAATCTATAATTCAAGCCGCACGTTCGTTGTACGATTTACTGGTTAAAAAATGTATATATATCTCCGCATATTCGCTTGATACTTTTATGATAAATTAACGAAAGAAAAAAAATCTTTTTAATCCTCCCACGCTTATCTTATCTAAGAATATCTTCTACTTTCAATACTGGGTCATCTCTACGCGGCGAGAAATCAAACTTTTAAATCAAGTTTCTAACTGTCGCTCGACCGTCACACGACATATACCTGGTCGTCGAATTTTTTCCAAAGTCACCGCACCGCGTATAAGCTACCGATGGGAACCGACGACACACTACATGCGCACATACACCGCACGATAAAATGTTTTCACCGTGGCGTCTGCATTCCAGACCTATCGGCGTTTCCTTCGTCTCTCTCTTTCTTGCAGATGAGCTCGCGACGATGATGCTGCTGCTGCCTCGTACTGCATCTTTTTGTCTTTTTGCGCGTGAGTATCGCGGTTCGCTTACGTTTCCGCGTCTTTATCGCTACTGATATGCTTTTCGGTCGTTGGACGTTTCCGTGTGTGAATTTGAATGAATAGATTGGTGGGTTGGCTGGTGATGGTAATTTTGGATTTGTAAGATTGAAATTGGTGTAGCGTGAAATCTGCGGCCTGATTGAGTTTCTTTTTATATGTATAAATAGATACCTAGGTGGGTGTGTGCAGTTCGGATGGAATGATGGATTCTATAATTGACGGTCTAAATATAGAAATATAAAGATAAGATAGTGGAATTGAACAAAGGTTTCTTTTAATTTATGTGTATAATTATTACTTAAAACAACCAATTTAAAGAAATAGAGTATTAAACATTCGAGAGATGCATTAATGACTTACTTTTTTTAACAGTTTAATTCGTACAATCATTTATCAGTTTTTCATGAGACTATCACAAGAATTTTTATTCTATTTCGATATATGTATATATATCGCTCAGTAACAGTTTGATGCGATATATATATATATATATTTTTTTTTTTCATTTTATTTTGTACTATTTTATCATCAGCTCATTTATATGTATGCAAACAATATCTTTCTTCATATTTACAAGTATAAATCTTAATCCTCAACATCTGATCAAAGTAAAAAGAAAAATATATATACCACGTACCCATATTTCTCCTATAATAATAACTTGAAATCTACCAATTAGTATTTTTCCTCGGCGCACACAGCATTTTCCACATTATAAACATTAACTAATGCGTATAATTTATGTAACATACGTCAAAGGAAACTTTATTCGCAGAATTAATTAACGCGCTTATTTTCAAAACCTTATATTCCCTGTTTCACATTTATATAAAATCCCCGCATGTGTACACACAAACGCAACGCGCGTATACGATGAGACTCATGCAGCCGCGCGGCGAATAGAGAAAGAGAGAGAGAGAGAAAAAGAAAAAGCTTCACTCCGACAAAATCATCCACTCGTCTTAACCACAGAATTCCAAAACTTCCGAGTGCCGTGCAGTATTCACCGACCCTTTCCGCGACTTCGTCGAACAATTCTTGGAATAATTGCGATTCCCCGCACATATATATATACAGCGAATATCATCCGTACGTACACACACACATATACATATATGTACATTCACGTGTGTATGTGCTCGAGTTGCACGACCGGACTTCGCTCTCATATGTATATACATACACACGTGCATGTGTACGCGTACAGATACACGTATATATATATATATATACACGAAGGGAAAATAGCTGTAGAGAGATGCTGGCCGTATAGCCGCGTATAGTGGTTCCGGAAAAATTAGCGCGACACGAGAGACGCGAGGCGCAAAACAAGACAGAGACGACGAAAAAGCCAAGAGAGAGAGAGAGAGAGAGAGAGGAATAGAGACGGGATTATATGGGCAAGAGGTCGGGAAGGAATCGTGTGTAGCCGATACACTCGCGGTGCTGCTGCTGCTGCTGAGAGAGCACAGCTACCATATGTCAATGTCGCGATGTGCGGCTGGCGTTAGTTGGTATATACACGCGGGTGCGCCAGGATGACTTCATTTAATTCATATATGCCGCTAAGAAGGTTCTTTTTCGATGTATATGGTTTACCCTATTCAAGTGGAGTTGAGTATATCAAATTGCTCTTATATTATATATTGCTGGATGCGAAAGTGAAAATAATGCTATAATCGGTAAGATATATGTATACATAGTTGTACGTTAAAATTTTCCGAAACGCTGATTACCGCATAATTAATTACCGCCTTGGGAAATATACGTATAGGAAGAAGCTAATTATTATTGTTATTATCAAAGGACGCTCGATTGCGTAATTTTAATCTACATATATCGGGTATATAATTATGTTACATTCGCGGTTTATCTTACCGATCTCCCCATATATACATACGAATTCCTCGGGAAATCGGCATAACTTAGCACACGTGTCGTGCATACAATAACAATAAAACAATCGCGCGCCGCGGCCAAACAAGTGAGTCGTCGTATTTTATACCGATTTACTTATCATATACCAACTGTCCAAAAAAAAAATATATATATACGTATATAGAAGCTCAAGGTCTACGCTGAGTTTTTCAATATGTATATAGCAAATCGATTTTCAGGTAAACCGGCATGGATAAATCATTAATAGATATATATGTATGTATTCCAACGAATTATTATCATCATCCCGTGTGTATGATTAACGAGTGCGCACGAGCGAGAGGAAAGTTGCATAAGTATGAGCGCGTGTGTATATATGTATATAGATGCGATAATCATCGCTTTTTCATGCTTATACTTCGGAATTCGCGGATTCTGTGCGTTCTAGAGCGCACATGTATAAGAGAGAAAAAGAGGGAACCGCGTTTTTGACATATTTACGGGGATTTCGATTTAATAAATATAGAGAGAAACGTATGTATATTTGTAGATAGAACGATTGCTTCGGTCATTAGAGTGGACCGATCTTTAGCGCTATCGAAACCACTTTCATTGTATAAGTAAAGTATGGTTGTAGGAAGGAGTGTTTTGAATTTTGATAAAGTGCTTTTGGAATATACCTAAAATATTATGCTGAGATTTTGCTCGAGTCGTATTTTAAGTTAAGTATATAGCGGGTTGTATATAGGGAGAAAGTATTTCCGTGATTGAAGAATATATTAAATACAATAATTTGATTGGCGATTGTAAGAGGGGGCACCAATCTTATAGAAATCAACTATTGCAGTTAGATTAATTACTTTGCACAATTATTATCTTTTTTCTAGCTTTAAGGTAACATGAACGACTTTTGTAAAATACTCAATCAATTTGAAAACTTGACTGAAATATTCAAGTCTAAAACTTTTCATAGCTGCCAAGAAACCATAAGGTCGCCGACCAAATTATAACGGCACCCCGATCTAAAATGAGAAAAAAATTTCTAATTTTCTTTTTAGTTTATATTTAATATGCATAGTTTCTATATTAACGTGTTTAGAAATAAAAATACGTGTTTCTTATTAAAATTTAATCATATAAAATTTAGTAAAATCAGAAAGCCCTTCTCCGGGCCCCCAGCTTGACACGGCACTCACCGTTCATGCTACGTTAAGCATAAAAAGGAGTAGATTGAAGAATACTCTATTGTTATTAGATGTAGGACAAATGGCGAAAGGTATAATATACGTATAGACTTTAACGGACTATAAAGTTTTTTTAAAAGTATACATTACTCACACCCAAAACTAACTAAAATACTTGTATATATTACTACACCATTACTTGTATACAAGAAAAAAAACTTCCCTTCCTTTTATTTATATTTATATTTAACATTCAAACCCACAACAAACCATACATTGTATATCGCAAATTATAACATTACCTACAACTATACGAACCACCGTAACCGTTCAATCAACATTGTTACTAATTAAAACCCGCAGCGATCTCACTTTATATATATACCTATACATATACACATATATATATATATATATATACACCGTGTCTATATACCCCGCAGTTGTGTGCTTATAACCGAACGAGAAAAATCCCGTCAATTGATAGCACCCTCACTAGCGCTACCGTTATGATAGCCCAGGGCGCCGCCGCGCGTATATGGCTGCCGTGCACAGTGCAACACCGATGATCGCATACGTAGAGGTCGCCCGCACATTTCCAAGCGAGTATATATTGTCCGAGAGACTTTCTCTCCCTCTTGGCTTTATAAATAATGCAAAAGTATATATATATATATACTGTACCATTGGTACGCCATTGGGCGTTGGTTGCTCGAGCACGAGCATCGGCATGGCGAGCGAGTCCAGCGGCGCAATTAGCGCCGAGCAATAATTCAAATGGGTCTTCGATTAAGCGGACTATCCAAGAGAGCTTCGGCACGCAATGGTGTAGAGAAAGAGAGAAGAGTAAAGGTTTGAATGAAAACTATTAAAAGCTCGGACTTTCGACAGGTAATTAACCTTGTTGCTGGGATGAAGAACTGCTTGTATATATATATGGGTTGAGAATTTCGTTGGAATCGGTTGGATAAAGTTGCGGTTATTGTTGATGAATAAAGAAGAAAGTTAGGGTTGTTGCGGAATTTTATGTAGTGATATAAGTTTGCATAAAATGAACGAAGATGGATTTTAGGTTTTATTAATATAATTGTAGCGAATGAACAAGCGTCGTCTAAATTGGTTCACCAAAAACAATTTCAAATCATTCAAATGTACTATATACATAAAAGAAAACTGTTTTTCACACTCTTTTAAACTATATAGCATTACAACTCACGGCGCTTCGAATATATAACAAGTTTACTGTATAACCCAGAGCTCGTTGTCGTCAACGACTACGACGACTATACGGTATATTTCTCAGGCATATATATACAGGAGCGTCAACAAATTCTAATCGCAGGCAATTATTGTATTTAATTTATTAATTATAATATTACCGCGCGGTTAATTGCCTTTTTTGCATGCGCGATCACTAGCCGCGCGATGATCACACAGCCGCGGTCTATACGATAATATATATACCAGAAGAAATTGCATCACAGCTCTTATACACGCGCGCGAGTGCGCATAATAATTATACGCCGTAGCGTCGCCGCGGTGTATATATATACGTGCGCACGCGCGAATAGAAGATCAGCAGTCGCGCCAAAGTTACAGAGTAAACTCTATAGCGACGTGCAATTTCGCTCGCTCGGTGTATCCGTTATATACAGTATATATAGAGGTTCGAGTTGAGAGCGAAAACAGAGAGAGAAGGGAGGAGAGAGAGAGAGAAAAAGAAGAGAGACTCGTTTGCACGGCAATTTTGCAGCTCGTTCGAAGGTTTCTTAATTAATTAACGCGCGCTTCGTGAGCGCGAACTTTTCTCTCTCTCTCTCTCTCTTTCTCTGAATGATTCACAGCACGATTTCAGTATAGGTGTATATGTATATATATATACGTTTGCAGCAGTAGACAGCGAGAGCTTAGCATAGCTCTTTCATAAAGACCATTCACCTGCGCGTGCGGTGCATAAACATTTGCATTTTATACATACATATATGTATACATATACACACATACACACAAGGCGTAACAGTACGAGCACATCTGCCATTCTTGCGCATCGTGAGAGACATGTACGAATTCATATATACTCTTTTAAGCGGAGGAAGGATTTACTTATTTTTTTCCCAACTTTTTGTTTTCACCACTCTATGCGTGTGTGCGCGATTTAATTATGATTTTATAATCTGCTGAAAGTGTTGTAACGAATTAATTAGGTGGAGAGAGGGAGAGAGGAAAAAATGCGTCGATTTCGTAATTATATTAGACTTGAAATAAATAGTATTTATTTTGATGTTGAAGTAGATAACAATTGTATATTATAATGGTATAAAGATATTTTTAATTCATATATATAGACAATGTTGAAAGTGTTTTTTTAATAAAATATTATTGATAAATTAACTGTTATACTTGATGTGGTCCAAATTATATTTATAAAGTTGATTAATTAATAAAATTCATTTTCGAAGTCGTTGAAATTCTGTTAATTATTACAAATGAACGCGATATTATACCGTTAATTTGTAGTTAATAGCATTTAGATATACATCTAATAGCTACAATTTTACGATTGTATCATTCTACTACCATAATCCGCAAACTAATTACAGAAACGAATTGTGCAAACTATATACTACGAAATGGTACATAAATTATACAATCATCGCTTGCACACTCTAATATACACGCGCGTGTCATATATGGTTTTATCTGGCTACAGACAAATTCGTTCTTGTATAGCATAACAAATGAAATCGAACTGGTATATGTTCAAGTTTAATAAGTAATTTCGATTTGGCTACTGCTGTTTTTCAAATTTATTGCTCTATCTCCGTTACACTTTCGTTCCTTTTATAGTATAAGTTTTTACACTAAATTGCACTTGTAAAGAATTCCAGTATATATATATTTCAAACTTGATTTTATTTTATACTTATCTACCCCGATAAATCAACCGCACATTGCGCAATGGATTATTCTCTAATAATTTTCACCAACATTTCTCAACAACCCACATTCGATACCTATACCATATATACAACCCACTTAAAATACTTTTACTCTCCGCATCACGAACAGCCTCAAATTCACATACGAAACATTCGGCACCTCCTCTCTTCCCGCCCATTCACCCGTCAACTTCGTTGCTCACTTCACAACAACAAACCTCGTCGACAACTTCACACCCTAACTTTCTTCTCCTAAACAAACTCTTGTACAAGCTCTCCAAGTCGACATTTTAATTATATCCACCACCCCTCCAAAAACTCTCATAAGGAATTTCGAAACACTGCGCGATTTCTCCACTCACCGATCTACAATCCTCTCTCTCTCTCTTTCTTTCTCTCTCCTATATATACGTATACACTTTATACAACCGTGTCCTATTCATCGCACGAGCAAGTATATAGCATGGGCAAAGTTCGCGTGCACGCGAGGATCGCAGCCTTGCCGCGCTCTTAGCTTGGCCTAGTGGCGCGCGCGAAATTAATTACCCCGTCCCTGCGCGTGCGCGCGATATATCTAACGGGGCTCGCGAAACGCGCGCCATTTCTATATATATATGTATACATATATATATATAGAAAGAGAGATGCGCGAGCATGTGTGCAGGTGAAACGGCTCGATTTCAAATGTATATTCACGCGAGCGCGCCGCGCGCGGATTGTAAGCGCACACGCGAGGTGTAGTATAAGCGTATGTGTGCGAGAGCACACGGAGGAAACCGAGCAGCTGCCGATCTTGAGTTATAGTCGTTATTTTTGCCGTGCACGCATATATATGTATACAGACACACGCGTTTAATTGCCGTGGCTAAACGTTTTTAAAACGACGTTTTGTGTGGTTCTTTTTTTGAGGAAGAGGGAAGGAAGAAGGGAGGTAGAATTATGGGGTTTGTGAGAGGATTATATCGTTATTTTTGGTTTGAGGTAGTATAGTAGTAGTAATAGTAGTTCAGTTGAGAATGATTTTTCCAGTAGCTGCGGGTACTTATTTTGATAATGGTATACGGAAGCGATAAGAATGTAATTTAATCGTGATCGTAGATGGAACTGTTGTCGTTGTTCATAGTGATGTCAGGGTTGATTATACTGGTCATTAAGTGTTTTTTTCCAATTATTTAGTCTAATCTAAAGCCGGATGAAGAATTCGAAAGGTTGACCATTTGATTTTATTGTTTTACCGAAATAAACATTATCATTGTACTTTTAATTTAATTTTGTATAATTCGAAAAAGTACATCTGTAATTATCATCGCTGGGTCTAGACATTTCTCCACATCTAATAAAACAATCCTACCATACAACTTAATTAAAAATTCATCATCATCTTACACCTTAAAAAAACAAAAGGCAAGCGCATATAATTACCCGTAACGAAATACTTCAACCTTTCCACCACGGCATTTTCTATACACGACACTATATAACAGTCTCAAAAAACGAAACAGCGCAGCTCATCGTCGGTCCCATATACGGTCGCGAGAGATTAACACCGGTAACGATCTCGATGCTACAATTACGTCTACCGGTGCATATGTATATATATATATACCGAGCGACGGCCACGTGGTAGCGTCGATAATCGGTTGTAAATCTGATCTATGATCGTGTCGCAGTAGCGTATACGCGTGCGTACACACGCGTGTGTATATACGATGATGGGTTTTAAATGATGCGACGATTATAAAGTGTTGTAAATATGTATACAATTTTGTTGGGGATTTTTGGCGATATGAGTGTATTAAAATGAAATGCATGTGGTACCCACTTTTTTTAACAAAAACGTAACTTTGTACACATTTGTGCAAATCTCACAAAGTCTGCGAAAAACTTCGAAAAATGGACCCCAAACATTTTTTTCGACTACACCTTACAAAATTTGGTTTTTCTTGTTGGTTAGGGTGTCTAGAAAAAATATCGGTTGTTGAACAAAGTCCATCGAAGGGTATCATTTTTCTGGGGCCAATAATCAATTGTTTAAAAATGATTAGAAATACCTCTATTTTAGTTCTAAATTATACCACCAAAAACAACTGAATATGAATTTTGAAAAAAATAAATAAAATTAAAGAGTGAGAGCTTTCCAGATCTTTTTTCAGAATTATAAAATGTTAATTACTTCAAAAGTTATGTGAGTTTGAAGTTGAGCTAAAAATTCACAAAAACGGTGTAAAAAGGTCAACCATTGTCCCAACCATTGAGCACGTAAATTTTAAGCTCAACTTCAAACTCGCATAACTTTTGAAGGAATCAACATTTTCTAATTCTGAAAAAAAGATCTGAAAAGTTCTCGCTCTTTAGTTTTATTAATTTTTTTCAAATTTGTATTAAGTTGTTTTTGGTGGAATAATTTAGAACTAAACTAGACCTATTTTTAATCATTTTTAAATAATTGACTATTGGTCCCAGAAAAATGATACCCTTCGATTGACTTTGTTCAACCGCTGATATCTTTTCTAAAGACCCTAACCAACAATAAAAACCAAATTTGGAAGGTATAGTCGAAAAAAATTTTTGTAGTTCATTTTTCGAAGTTTTTTGCAGACTTTGTGAAATTTGCACATATAATATACGACATATATATATCTACGAATCGCTCTTTATTCTTAACTGGAACCGAGGTACGATTTCTCGATAATCCTCTCTTTTTAACGATCTCTCTAATAAGACACAATAAAATCACGTGGCAAGTTACGACGAGCGGAATATTTTCTCTCAACTTTTATATTCTGCCAAACGCCGTGGCGCGCAGTTACGCTACATTTCTATAATAATTGTAGCCGAACCGCATCCACATTTCTCGATCTTACGATAAAATCGATCGTAAACCATCCCACCGAGATCGTGTACATAAATTCAATATATACTCCTGAACCCGGCAACGCGATTTCTTACATCTTACACACACAAAAAAAATAACCAGAAAGTCCATACGAAACTAATTTCCATGTTTTTCTTCTATACGTATATATGTATATATATATACACCACGACGCGCGACTGTGCGTGCGCAGCAGTTTAGCTATACCCGCAGCTCTCTCTCTCGCTAGTACATAAGAAACTCAAGGTATTTTTCTCCCTCCCCAAAGGAAAATAAAATCTCAACCCCGACGCTCGAGCACTTAATAACCGACCCTATAGCGCGCGAAACTACTGCGCGAGCATTCCGCAAACCCGCGCGCGTGGATCTAGCGCCATCGATCGCCGACACACCGTATATACATGTATATAGGTATATATATATACGTATATAAGCGATCCTTGCTCCGGTCAGAAAAATCTCTGTGTAATTTGTAAATACGGCGTGTACGCGCGGCTGCGCCTCGGTCGACGCTTAATCTTTCCGCATGGGGATGTTGTGTATATATATATAGTGTATGTACGGGTGTGTGTGTAGTGACCCGAGAGCGCCGTGTCACCGCGCGCTGAAATAATGATGCATTTCGCGTGCAGTGTAAGTATATGTATATATATATGGTTGTAACGGGATTCGGGAGGAGAGAAGGAGAGATAGAGAGTATATATATATATATATAAAGGTATATATGGAGCATGTGGTGTGCGATTTTCCAGAGTGGAACTCGAGAAAAGCTCGATGGTCGAGGTTAGAGTTTTGGATTATCATTTGGCTAGTTGGATATATAACCGTGGGATTGAATTATTATCCTATTGTAATGTGATCTAAAGAGAAAACTCTCTTACCGGCCGTGTAGTTGACTAATAACAATGATGTGATTTTTGATTTTGTTTTCTGTTTTTTAATTAAAAAGTAAAGCATAGGAAATGGAGAAATCGTACATAGTGTACATGTTTACGCTTGTAGATTGAACACCGTATTATTACCAAAATTTTTAATGGAAGAGATTGTAAAATCTCAAATTATCATACTCCGCATTTAATAAGTGCACTACCACTGGTATGTTAAAATTAAGTTGTCACATAGTCTACATCATTCGAATATCATTATCATAATTTAAAAAAATTTTTTCTAAACATTGTGTCATAGTATTAATTATTTTTTTTTAATTTACAGTGCAATTTAAAGAAAATCTTTTACAATAATATATTTCAATTTTTCATTAACAACTAATTACTAAAGAGTATTTTTTCATATTTTCAAATAACCTTATACCAGTCCATATTCATTTTCGAAATTTATTTACTTATTAAAGTGGATGATGCTAGAATTTAGCTGCATATATTGAATATAAATATATTATATTGAAAACAATTTTACGACCTGGGTATGCAATCAATTTAAGTACTTATTAAAATTATATAAGAGAAAATTATACCATTATACCAGTTTTCGCACTTTGCAATCAATATTTATTTTTCATCTAACGTTTATTTCAGTTTATAAATGAGCAATTTATTAATAGTAACTCAAGCCTAATATATGCTAAACGGAAATTTCCTCGTATTGCACTGGTCATTGATCTTCGTTTGTACAAGGAATCGCGCATACTTTACTTTTTTTAAATTTACGATTTTATTTATTTAATTTCACTTATAATCCAATGAACTTTATAATTAAAACTATATATATACACACACACACACACTTAAAAATTGTAAAAATATTAATGTTTACGATTAAATTCTATAGATTTTTCTGCATTACAGGCGAATTATTTATTTAGTCTACCGGCAACGTCAATAAATAAGTTAAAAATTAATGTCAGAACCGCGTATATAGACTTAGTACCAATATCCGTTAATTATATGCTTATCCATCATCGTAAAAAGTTCAAAACATCTGTCAGCGTTTTCCCGACTTATTAAAATTCCGTTTTCCCCTGATTTAAGTAGCTCCGTGTACGTCGCGATTCATATAATATGCGGGAAATAAAACAGCCGCATAAATACACTAACAAGAGTCGGTAGCATAGATGCTCACTTGCGGAATTGCAATAAATGCGCACAGAGCAGCTATATGGGGAACCTATAAAATGTCTATAAAAGTTGGCTCCTCGTTTTTATATAAGATATCAATTTCCTCAAGATCGATCATATGTTACATTTTTTTCGCATATACTTCTCGTATATGAATTTTTAAAGGAAATAATAATTCATATTTATTGTATCATATAGCATCTACTTTGTAGTTTTTATAATGCTGGTACTATAGTGGTCGTTGTTATAAATGCAAATTTTGCACCTTTATCGTTATAAAATCCACTTTTGTATCTTCTAAAACAAGTAGTTCAAAGGGTCGATAAAATGTGCTTATACTCTCGTTAAAACTACATACGGGTCACCTTCTGTGTTGGTTTATTAGTTTAATGTACTCCTTAAATGTGCAAAATGCAAATTGTTTAGTATCTTTCATCGTTTTATATTCATTAAAATCGCTCGATACGGGCATGATCGGTATTAAAATTTCTTTTTTTCTCTTTCATCTGAATATCTCCAAAATAGTGACAAAATAAAATTCCAATTAGCCACACGATAACAATAACAATTTTCAAACACACCAAGTTTTTACCATCACTCTACTTGCCTATACAACAAAACCAAAAGACATCGCAGCACCAAGATCGGAACCATCCGCACCCCGCATGCGAGCAAAACACCACATCTCCTTGCCTGTGTCTCCTCGACATCTACACCCATACCCCCACATATATACGACATACATACATACACTCTCTTTATCCGCGCACGTGGGCGCATCTCTCTCTCTCTCTCTCTCTTACTCACGCGCGCCAAGGCTCGAAGGTGTTGATATAATTTACGGTCGTGCATGCATGCTAGAGACAAGGAGAGTAAGAAAGAGGAGGGGTGTGCATTACCGGACAAATGGGCTCTAAAGTGCCGGCGCGGCAATGATTTACGAGACGGCGCGGACTTTCGTAGCCGATATATATATATACGTATATATAGAAAGGAGCAAGCGCTAGAGACGCAGGTTGGCGCAATCCATGAGTTTTATCCAGCGCCTCTCTCTCTGTCTGTTTCTCTCTGCACGCGCAGCTCGCGCTCTGAATAAAGTGTGTGTATATATATATACGACGAGGTGTACATGCAAGTAAGACTGTCTGTGTGCTAGAGACGACGAGGTAGGTACATAATGCGTGAATTAGACGAAGAGAGAGAGAGAGACAATGAGGTGTCGCGACTGTGAGGGCAAGGCGGATTAATGTAGCTGTGGAGAAGTTTGCTCGGGTTTAGTCGTGTGTGGCAGCGGCGGTGCGTATATATATATGCGTGAAGGGAAAATAATGTCGTTGGTTAGAAGGATATGAGCTTTGATATAGAGTATGAACACAGAGGTTTTCGTTTTGTCGTCGTTTTAATGGGCGGCTCGAGTTGTATATCGTGTTTGTGTGTACGTAGATTGGTGTTAAAATGATGTATGTGGTGATATATATACACACACGAGGTGCGATGATAAGTATATGTATATGAGTATATGGAGTTTTGACAGGTTGCAGATAATTTAACATTGTTTTGTAATGCATGTTAACTTCATTTTTCAACGTTCCAAAGAATCCAACTAATTTTTAGTCAGTCCTTAAACTTTTACCAATTACCATTATACTAATTTACTCAACAAATGTAAATTATTTCCCAACCTATCCACGAACCTATAATAACCCACACACATATCCATACCCAGAGCTACGATCTCCATACCTTATCGCAAGCTGCGCAACCCCCCTACGTACACACTTCTACGATCAACCATCATGCGCATCGGGCGACCGAATTATGTCACGTATCTCGCGCGCTATGCTCCAAATACATTTATTATTATATATATACAGACACACACATACTTATATATATAAAAACAACTCATCCAGCCACGATAAGACTGAACGAGAGCACGACGCGCTGACGAAATCGTTGTTATATTCCGGGCGATGCTGTGCTATCTCCGAGCACAACCATACACGCTCATATACTCCCAAGCTCAATGCCAGGCGTGCCTGCTGTACGTATATATATATATATATATATATATATATATATATATATAGAAAGAGACTATATAAGTGAGGAGGCCGGTCGTTGACTCGGTGCGCATAGCGTATATACTATATCGGCGCCGCGGTGGCAGCCTTGGTGTGTACAATTATTATTACTATTATTGTATTTCGTGGTCTTGTTCGAAATTAAACCCCAAAAGAGTATTATATAGCTATACGATGTATATTATGGGTTGTGACGTTTGTTAATCATGTGTGTGTGTGTATGTGTGTGTTTATGATGGGAGTGGATTATACATTAGGGGTATCGTGTATTTTTTTAATTGATACGCGCGGGTTTGCCTAATGTCGTGCGTTTGCGTCAATCGAAGTCGTATATTTTTTTTGCGGCCAGGTGATATATATAAACGCGCGAAAGACCGGGAGCTATGTGTTACGACATTACGAAAGTTCTTCTTTATTTTTTTGGTGGCCGGAAGGTTACGTGGATGGTCAATGTCAGATGTGTGGTTTTGTGTATATATATATGTATAGCGAGGGTTTTGAATGTGAATCGTTAGACTTAAATTATTAGGCTGTTATAATATATAATAATGAGTGGAATTTGGATAAGATTTATTTCGTTTAAATTCGTGCCTACTGTATGTATGAATTTTTAACTGAATTTCGTATTTATATCTATGATACTATATAGAAATATTTGTTCAGAAAACCATGCAGGATCTTGAGAGAGAGAGAGAGAGAATCGAAATTCCAGAATATCGTATATAGTACTGATTATATTATAAAATACAGAAATGGTATCCAGATCTCAGCACTGTAGAATTTCTGTAAATTCATTCGCTACAACCAGAAAAGACTCTTAATTTTTTCACCACACGCGTGAAATATCAAAGTTCTATCGTATACCGCAACAATTGAATAAAAATTTCCTACTGAACACCTATAAACAAACAAAAAAAGCAACACCCAACCGCGGTTTCGCGCCCGTTGAAATCTAACGCTAATTACGCGAAACCCGATAAATCGCCATTCTCTCTCCCTCTCTTTCTCCATTGGGGATTTAACACTCGATTAACTTGTACGCGCGCATAAGAAAGAAATAAAAGCCATAAACCTATCTCTTTAATACGCCGTTACGCGGACTCTCTCTCTCTCTCTCTAGCGTCGTTCTCTCTCTCTCTCTGACTGCGCGTGCGATTCCCGCATATAGTGGAAAAGCCTATACCGCTTCTCCTCTCGATCAATGGATATAGCGACTATTAAGCGTTAGCGCAAGCGCGTGTACATTTTTCTACTTGTGCACTCGATCGTCGCGTATATATATACATATATACAGGCGCGCAAATGGCTCGGGTTATTACGACTGCTGCTGCTGCTGCTGCTGCTGTCGGCGTATGTAAGTATATATATGCATATGTGTGTATGTATATAGTGGAAAGAGGAGGTTTTCTCGATGAGAAAAAGGGAGAATATTCGAACGGTGTGTATAATGGTGGTTGGATATGGGTATCAAAGGTGCTGGAATTTTACGTATTGGTATGTAGAAGTTGAGCGAACGCGTCAGAGAGGTAATGAATTTTTTATGGTGATCGCTTGTATAATATATTAAAATTATACTGTACACTGTAAAAAATTATTGGTCACCAAAAAAATATAACAAACATGCCGGAATTTGGTATTAATTTTAGTATCTTCTATAACAATTACCACTAGGCAATTTTATACAAGCAAATACAAACAGGAATCAAAACACTCACATACACACGCATGGTAAAATCCACAGCTTCCTCCGTACAATCACGCTTTATACCGTTTATATTAAACTCCGAACATCCGAAATTTCCGTTTCCCTTTTCCGCATCACACCTCTTTTCTTTACATTCAAACCTAAGCACATATACCGAAACGGAACTCTCTTTCTCTCTCGCGTATTATACGTGGAACTATATCCGCAGATGCTGCGGCGAATTACGCAGCGACGCTTGTAAAGTCGCCAAGTTGTGTGAGCATAAAATTAAGGATCACGGCGCGGGTGAGTGTATATATGCACGCGCGTATTCAAGACAAGTTTCAAGGAACGCGATGGTCGTGTGGTGCTGTGTGTGTGTGTACTTTCGGTATGCGGGGGAGTAATGTAGGAATTTCGCGGAAACGATGGTTTTTTCGAAGTATAATTGTATACTATACGGTGAATCTAATTTTACGGGGTGAATTGTGTTAGTGTAATGATGAGAGTTAATGGTTGGATGGCGGTGAGGCTTGAAAAGATTGATATGAAAAATGTTCTATTTTAGAAATATACTTTAGGTTAAGGATTACAATGTACAGCTTACGTAATAAGTTGACAACTTTTTATTTATTATACTGTATTTTACTAAACCATAAAAAAATCATTTCATATTACATATACAGTGCATTTGTTTAGAGAGTTAAACACTCACCGAATTAACCATGAAATCTATCGTTTGTAACTCATCGTCTTAAAAAAGCCATTCAATTATATACCTACATTGTCTCACTCGTAACACCTTTCATTCCCTATTATACATACATCAACACACTCGCATTACCATAACCAACAAAAATCTCATCTCCAACATCAGCCAACACCAAACGATATTCTAATCACCCTACTCTCTCTCTCTCTACAAAACAACCCCATTTACAATAAACAATAACATATCCATTCCCGCACTCGCAACCTCAGCTTATAGAAACACAGACCGCGGTCTCCCTCACTCTATACCACTATACAGATTTCTCGTGCCAGAATAAACCCGACCGGACGCTCGTTCCTCGCCTTCCTTTTTTTCCCTCAATCGCGCGCAGGGTAGAAAGAGAGAGAGAGAGAGAGAGAAAGATCGAGAGATCGCTATCGCATAGTCCGGGCAACTCAATCGCCGCGCGCGCGCGCGTATAGCCATCGAACATCGATCGCGTGGGCGACTCGGCCTTCGCGTGGCACGCCGTGCCGACGTCTGCCGCGGGTGCGCGTATAAAAAGTCCCTATGCGCTGCGCTAAGCTGTTTCTTTGGCCGCTAGAAAGTGCGGTTTTTCGTAGACGGGTTGTGTTTGTGTGTGTATATATATATAGGTGTGTTAAACTATGTGTATACGAGGTGTAATTGAATGGTTCGAGTAGTGGTTATATAGAAATTGTTTATATGTATATACGAGTGTCATTGGACGAATTGCGATATGATGATGGTTTTATGTGGATAGTTGTGGTATGTTGAGGGTTTGTTGAAAATATATGAAAATTATTTAATAATACGTGACGTGGAGGTAGAAAAACAAGTGGTGTATTAGGTTCGCGTTTTTGTATGCCAAAAGAAAGTTAAATGTTGCAATATTGTATAACAATGTTTCTCGTCGAGAAAATTTTATTAAGACTATTATTGAATTAATAAAATAGCAACCGCAGCATAGACATTTTTTTACCATTTTATCGTCTTTTTTTCCCCATTGGTATAATTATATGGCTCAATCTGGAATGTTAAAAATGTCGAAAATGCAAAGAAATGCAAAACTTGACATCACCAATCAGCATATTTAAAACCATAAAAAACGTCGATACAATGATTCACCGTACGCTACTACTCGTCTCTCCAAAGAGTACAGAAATATAAATTTGGCCATAATAGTAACACTATACGGAACCCCGCACTTATCCAATAAAAGCCAAAAAAATCGCACTTTGCATAGCCATACCCATAACTCACATAATACCTCACATCTCCACACACATATATATATATAAACTCACGCAATAGTCCACTCCAACAACGTCAGAGACACACACACATCCTCGTATATTCGTGTCACAGGATCAAGCATAATAATTTGAGTTTCAATCAGCACCCGGCTTATATACGTACCCGTCAGCATATATCCGTCGTCGCACACGTTTTAATATCTTCATAAATAAATAATTTATAATCAATTAAAAGCTTCTCCCCTATACATCCCTGGCTATATATAATATACAACGTGGCGAGAGTCCACTTTGCTTGTCCAGCCAAAAACCAACATAGTTTGCGAATAAAATATATGGCGGCAATAGTAGTAGTCAACGTCATCTCATAGCTATTTCCCGGTGAAATCCTATAATAATCGGCAACGCGGCACACACAGACTCTCTGTCTCGCTCGCCTACTTTGGTTTTTAAATGAAGGACATTAATTTGCCGTGTGTGTATGTGTGTGTGTGTGTGCTCGGCAAAAAGAAGTGGGGGAGGAGGAGGAGGAGGAGAAGAGGAGGCGAAATTACAAGCGACACGTTTCGCTTGGACCTTGATACATCACCGTTCGTTGCCACCGAAGAAGGCGGTTATCATAGATATATATAGATTATATATATATATATATATATTTAGGCTCCTTTATTTCGACTCTTATTTTGCCCCTCTGCAAATTATTTTGCCATAAATCGCGTCGTTAAAGCCTTCGGGAATGGCTTTTAAGCCTACGCCGTCCTTTTTCGCCACTTCTTCTCCATGTGTGTGTATATATCTTCTTCTTCTTCATCCTTTTTTTTTCTCTCTTTCACTTCTTTTTGCGTCGTTTCTGTCGCGGGTCTGCGTTTTATTAATGACTTTTTTATTGATGAGTGTAACGAAGCGCCGTGAATTATCGTCGAATCGAACGTAGGATTTTAGGCGAGAAATGAGGATTACACGCGACCACATAGTATATATATATAAAGGATTTATATATTCGCGAGTGTGCGGTTTTTGCCAAATTGAGGGGTATAACAGTCAGGTGATCGCTATGCGAGTTGCTTGTTATCAACAGTCACGGGTTGGGTGTACCGCAATGATGTGGGGTGATGATGAGTGATTTTTAGCGAACGCTAATGATTTGCGTATATATGCGCATTTTAATAAGAAGATACGAAAAATAGTTTTGTAAATTATTGTTACATTATATATATAAGCTATATGTATATGAACTCAATTTTCGCTTATTAGTCCATTTATTCATAAGAAATACGTTGAATTCTCGTATACGATAAGATCAAATTTATTATTTCAATTTCCTCTTTTCAAATTTTATATTATATATATACTATAACACAGGTAGGAGAATTTTTGGTGAATTTTTGAAAATTTAATTTGATGGTTTAATTTTCGAAAAATGCAAATACTGTCATTAGAGTGGAATTACAATGTGAATATATTCTATCTCTTAATGGGTCGGGCGTTACACACACACACGTAGTTTGCTTATTTATTCGCATAAATAGTTTTAGCCGAGAAGAGTAATTCAGCCTTCTTCGTTTAAACCTTTATATTATTCCAGTTTAATCAATCTTATTATAAAAATTAGCAATGCATTACAATAACTTACTTATACTTATAAATATATAAAAGCTTGCTGAAAATTAAATCAAAACATATGGCTCTAAATTCCAGTATAAATTTTACAATTCCACAACAGCTCATTTTTTATTTCACAGTAAACCCGCCATAACTGCCAAAAATGATTCCCAATCAACATATCAAAACTCCCATCAACGGCTACCACCAATATATTCGCACCCATATTACGCAACGCCCATTCGTATATATATACCTAGTCTCACTTTCACAATGGCAGAAACGGTGGCTCATCCGAAAATCGAAAGCAATTTACACACAGAGAGAGATGATACTCTATACCAAAGCGCGACTAATTTTTAATTAACTTAACTGTAAATTTTCCCGCCCATAAACCGGCTCATTAGCCCCTGGTTAAAGGTGCCATAAGCACTAACGCGAGCGCGAGACCCACCGCGCCTATCCGGTCGGCGATCTCGTCCTCAGATCTATCGATCCGATCTCTCTCTCTCTCTCTCACTCATTCACTAGTATAGATCGCTTTCCGGGATCGTGTTCCACGTCGTCTAGCCTGTGCGCTATATATATGTGAACGAGAGACAGAAGAGGAGAGAGAGAGAGAAAAAATAAAGTTCGTCATGCGTGGAGTATAGGAATTCGGCGTAGTCCAGCCGAAATTCGAGGTAACCTGACGCGGCGCCCAAAGCTGGAAGAGCCAACTTGTGAATGAACTCTCAAAGTATATAGTATACAGTGTATAAGCATCAGTGTGAATGGAGAAGAAGAAGAAGAGAGAATGGGAGAGATCGGGTAAGAGATTCTAATCCGTCGGAACGGAGGGAATCATCGACACTTCCGCCGGCCCGTGGCTCGTTAAACGAGGTTGCCGGAATTTTTATAGGTTGCATAACTTCCGGTTGAGGTGAGTGCCTATATATATATATATATATATTCTTTTTGGTCGTTCATACGAGTATACAGTTTTCAGGGTAGTGCAGTATTGCAAATGTTGATTGGCGTACAGGTTTCCGCTTGATAGATTTGTATCTGTATGCAAACGCTACTGTATTTTATATATACGCGAGGTAATTAAAATTTCGTTGACAGTTATATATATGTATATATATTTCCAGCAGCTTGATAACTTTTGTGATAAGTATCAGTGACGATGTGTGCTTCGACCGCCAATTAAACAAATTCAACTTGTCATTAAATATATATATAGTAGGCCGGTTATTTGTGTATGCGATTGACGTGACGTCAGGCGAGACGGCAAAATTGTTACCGTTAATATAGTGTAAGTATAAGAGTTAATCGAGATAAGGAAAATTGACTTACCATTTTTTGTGACGGGGTCCTTAAAATACACAGCCTTCTGGTATCCTCAAGATTCCTGAAATCATATAATAATTTAATTTAAGAAATTATCAAATTGATCTGAATAATTCTTTATAGAAATATTTTCGGTATGCTTTTTTATTAAATACGCGCAGAAAAATATTCCATTGAAAATTAGATACTGTCTACTAATGTAAGGACAAATTTGGATTTTTACTAAATTTTAGTGTACCTTTACTAATTTTTCTCCAAATCCGAGCTTGTCCTAACAATAGTGAACAGTATATTAATTTTTAATAGGATATTTTTCTGCGTGTAAAATATATCATATAAAATAACTTTCGCACAAAATCTTTTTTCATATATTTTTCACTTTATTATATTAATACTACGAATATAATTAATCGAACAACTATCCACGCTAACTTCATCATCTCTCCCTATATATATATACACACCTTACCACGAAAAATCGCATATCAAACGAGCCACCGCGTCCCTTCCATCATCATCTACCTTATCGAATCGCATCGTGGATGCATTTCGCACACCGCGCACTATACTCTCTGATAAGACACCGATTGAGAAATCAAAACGGCACTGCACGCGCTGCGTGATCGTCGGTGAAAAAAGAACCGCCGAATGAAGAAATCCTCGCAAAGAAGAAGAAGAAGAAGAAAAACGCATATCCCAACGACGATATCTCTCCTCCTCTCTCAACTCTGTCGAACGAGAAGGTAAGAGAGAGAGAGAAGGGCAAGGTGAAATGGAGTCGGCGTCTTTGGGCCGGCGGTCGACACGACGCCCGGCGACAACTAATTAGGCCTAAAAACCCGCCGCCGCCGACGCGACGAAGAGTCGCGCTTTCCTGTGACGCTTCTACTTTAGGCTTATATATATATACACGTGACGAAGCAGCACCAGCAGGAGCAGAAGCAACCTAGGCGACACTTTTTGCTCGACGCGTATATATAGTTTATATTCGTGGATGAGAGAGCCGCAGGAGTATACAAGCGCGCTTATAGAGCTCTCTCATGCGTCATTCGTCCCGATGCGTCGTCTGGTTATGGGATTTTTTTATGGGGTGGAGGAAACAGATATGGTATGTGTATGTCTATGAGAAAGTCACGAGGATGGGTTAAAGTGCTTTCTGAGGTTTGATACGGTGCTTCGGATTTTTGACGTTTTTGAGAGATCTATACGGGTTTTGTTTTATGTTGGGATATAGGTGTGTGGGGGAGTGGATTGAAGCTCCGGATGTACGCGTTGAGGGGTATAGGTTTGTTGTACGTTTTGTATAAGGTTGAGGATTATTAGTCGAATGGTTTAGTTTTTTAATGTAAGTTTTGTTGGATTTTGTTTAAAGAGGAATATAACTTTTTCACTATGGCGGTTGGTATGATTTTATATGCGCTTATAACGAAGTGTTGACTAGGTAACATGTCTAAGTAATGTTACATGAAAACGGTAAAGGCGGCTTGTAGTTTCTCGTCGCGTTTGAGATATTTAGAGACTTCACTAATGGGTCCGCTTTGCAGTTTTGCATCACGAGAAATAAAGGTATGGATTTTGAAAACGCGGGTAGAAAATGAGTGCAGTTCACTTATTACGGTAAATATATGTGGCAGGTGGATAAACCTTACGTACATATATATACAACTTTTATGACCAATAAGTAATTAAAGTTTTGTTAAATTATTGGTAGATTTGATTTATTGCTATTTAGCCAAAGTTGCTGTTGAGACTAACCTGGAGTATTCATTAAAATCGTTTCATAAATAATGTGAATAATCAAATAAACAGATTTTGCTTCGCAAAACCTCATATAGTTTTAAAATCTATATCTATTCCCAATCACCACAGCCATCAATATAACGACAATGCTCACCTCTAAATTCACAGCTACCACATCAACCTTCAACCACCATCCCTATACATACACAACCCTAATCTCTACATAACCTCCAAAATCCCAATCTTTTTCGTCACTCTTATCCCACCGAACCACACATACCTATATACACAAACTCAGGCATCGTGAGAACCGCTTTAGCTCATCACGCAGTGCACGTGCGCACTTGTAATTGCAAATGAGCCCGCAAAATGAGCCCTGTAAATGCGACGGAGTATATATATATATATATATATAATACGTCGCACACGTCGCGTGAAAAGCTCAGGCGGGTATGTCCCCTTATATATATATATATATCGGGAGTTGCGCGATAACACTTATCAACTCGTTCGCCGTGGCGATTACTTCACTTCCGTTTGCCCCGTCCATCCCTATATATAATATAATCGCGTGGCTTTATCGCTACCGCGCGGACGCTGTCTCGTGCACGTTTCGGCGTGCCGCGTATTTCCATATGTATTTCCTTTATTTCTTTTTTTTCTTTCTTTCTTTTTCTTTATAGTAAGGTTCGTGAGGTGTTTTGTTAAATTTTTAATTATAACTGTGGTACAATTATGTGCGAAGGAAGGTATATGTATTATTTTTAATATTGCTTCTTTTTTTTTTAATTTATGGTGTCGACGTTGCTGTTGGATTGGTGTGAGTGCGAATTCAATAAGTGTTTTGTGAAGGAAGAAATATTGGGTATTCTATAAGCAATGATATCTAGATGGAATATTCTATGAAAATAAATTACTTTGAAGTTTTTTAAAAATGAACGCTTCATAAACTTTTATATATTTTTCATTTTAAAATTAAATGCACTTAGGAAATGATAAGTTTATCACTTTTGATCCCAACCCAACTATACCAACACTTTTAAAAACTCTTTTAAAAATATTATATTACAAAAATAGAATTTCAGCAATTACTTATATCATAATCAACTTGATCATACATTTATGAAATTCAACAAAATTTCTTCTTAACTTCCGTACAGGGCACACAATTTACCACAAACCCTCGAATCAACATACCTTAATGAAACCCAAAAATATATACGCATACACTCTGCAGCGGAAGACACCTCAGCAGTACTTTTATCATAACCAGCGTACCTTTCCATTCGGCAAATTTACGACTCGCAGAAACGTCGCACCGATAACCACTCACACACACCATCAACGTAGCTCAAAAGTAAAAAAAAAAATGAAAAATAAAAAAACCTCATAATAATTTTCTCTCCACTATCTGCCGCCGTAGCTCGCGCGAACCCTTATATATATATATATACACGAGCCAAGTGTAGAACTCTTACACACATATATATACACACCACCCGCATAAACATCGCTCGCCGCACGGCGACACTTGCTATATAGCTAACGCGATGGAACGGAACTACGGTCCGCGATAAACTCGCGCGCGAGCGAGCTGAGCGATATACCCATGCGTTTATGTATATATAGGTATATAGTTACATGTATTGTTCTTCGGTGCTTTACGAGCGGACGATATTGTCGCTGAGCGCATGGTTCGCTTGCTATCTTCTACCGAGAGTATATATATATATATGTATATGACTATACGTTAATGCGCTGAGAGAAACGATAAATCGCGGGAGAAACGATTTTTAGTTGCAACGTGACAGGTTCGAGAAGAGTTTTTTTCTTTAAAGGTGCAGGGTAGAGGAGAAAAATATTGTATACGGTTGGGGATTTATAGCGAGCATTGGTTGTAAGAGGGTATGCGTGAAGAAGTGATAAGAGAGAACGAAGGATATGTCGAATTTTCGAGTTGGTAGCGCGGGTTGGTTGGATTATTTATTTGCAAATTGTACATCGATCGAAGATATAACGAGAGAAAGTTATATAGGTTGTAAAGGATGTAAAAATATTCGCGTGTAGTTATTGTTTTGAGGCAGCTGCCACTGTTATATAGCAGTTTTTTTCTATATGGGCTGTTTTAGCGCGTATCTTGTACATGTATATATGCAAATGCGTCGCTTTTACAAAATCCCGTGACAAATAACGATTATTCCATATACGTATGAGATTCGCAAAGCCAAGTGTTTACTTGTTATTTCATTTGATTTTGTGTAGTAATATTAGATTTATCATGGTAACCAGATAAAAGTTTATTACACAAGTTTTGTTGTATTATGCGCGAACGTTTTCCTTGTATTTTAATGAGTACGTTTAGAGCAGATAAAAATTAATATTATTACTCGTTAAAACTGCAAAGTTACAATTAGGTTTGTTCGTTTTATTTGAGATTGAATATATGGCAGAACTGCATGATAAGGAAGTAAGCGTTATCTTGAATTGAAAATTTGATTTAATTTACTGATCTGACACTTTTTTGTGCAAATATTTTTAAATGTAGATATATTAATCTTTTTACGTATTTAAATAAGTCTCAAATGAGCTGCTATACATTAACTGATTTCGAAAAGTTCAACGTTTTCTTTCTGTTCATATATCGTAAGGATAATTTTTCAGTTTATTCTCTTTAAATTGTTGGATTAATATAAAAATTTACCAATTTAGAAGTCGTGAGTCAATCTTTTTTGTTTAACTTTAAGTAGTAAGATCATAAACACAAACAGAAGTTTTTATATTATGAAATGTATTTATAGAGATCTTGATAATTTTAAGGTTCGTTTTTTGAATCGATTAAGAACTTATATTAACGAATAGTATCCAAGTTACTTTTATCCAATCGAATTTCAAGATGGTACCACCTTGAACCTAACCAACGAAATCAATCTTCACTTAATGGATTATTCAATACTTTCTATAAAATTTTTATTACATACCTTATATCCCCTCGCCTTAAGACTAAAACTTCACTCAACTTTACGTTTAATCGAGATACACTAAACTCCTTCTTTCACATAACCCACGTTCATTAAAATCTCCTCCCAATCATATAACCAGCGATACCTTACCACACCACTATTCCACCTAACAAAAAATAAAATGCAAACCATATAAAACTACTCCTCATCACTCACACACGCAAAAGTAATATACCTTCCACAAACCGTATAAACTTCAACTCTAAACACAATTTCAACCGCACCTCGCACTAGCTTTTCCCCCTTCGCATATAATCGTGAACTTGGAGCCGAGTGCGCGCGCGTTAATTCATAGTCATGAGGGCCGACGGCGACGGCCCACTTGCGCGCAATCGCAGTCTCTGCCGATAACGATAAAGTTTTCTGCGTGGCGCACGCGCGGGAAACGGCCGTTTATAGATACGGGGCGCCAACGTTGCGCGCGCGCGCGCGCGCCGCCGGACGAATTTTCGAGAGCGTAGCGGTCCGTCGGATGATAAAGTTGCTGAAGGTTTTCAGGAAATATAACGTGTATATGTACCGGTCAGCGTGGTTTCTGTATGCGTGGATGAATAGATTTATGTGTTTATATATATATATAGTTTTGATTGTTATGAGGTTACATTTTGGTGCATTGGATTATGAGAAAGTTGACGATGTGATATAAAAATCTGAAGTTTAAAAAAATGTTAATAATTTATATAAAAGTACTTTATATAATCAATGGTACGTTTTGTCTATACTCGTGCTATTTAATGAGTTGAATTAAGGTATCGCAGCACATTAAACATTTTTATGTAGATATGGGGTTTGATTAGATTTCAAATATACAAGACCAGCTTCCAAGAGTGCGGTCTATGTAGATCTAGATTTGATACGGGATGTTTGACATGGATTGAGATACACGCGTGTATAATCGTTTTTAAAGTCTGACTTACCATTTTTGTACATATACATTATGATAAATTTTGACATGATGGTTCCGAAAATTAGTCTTCACGGTTCGCGTGTTGAAACAACTTATTTATTACTATCTGTCAATAAATTTAAGTTATTTAAATTAAAACTTAATTAATTTCTTTCGAATTCTTTAGATTGCATATAAACTTTCGGAAAAATATTAAAATATTGTAATATTACCTAGGACTTTGTTGCTGTACTCGAGCAGGAATTATTATAAGCAATTTTCTTTTTATATAAAGTCAAAAAATATAACCTCTTCAAATAAACAGTATAAACATTAATGGCTAAGAGTATAATGCTCATATTACCATCAATATATCGACGTCAAAAGTACACCAACACTCTATATCAAATTTTCCGACATCTCAAAGTTCACATTCTAACCATATATTATACACACATTCCACCACTTATCCACCTTCAGCGTCATTCCGCAACCGCCAAATCTCCAACCATTAATTTTCCTCCGCGCCATATTAAACTTTATCGAGTAACACCATGTACCCTCATATCAATATAACTCCGCTACGTTTATCATAATCCACTCACACAACCCTCCCGTCGCACGACCTCTTATACCGCCAATTTCATATATACAAATCCCCCTAGATTTGCGAATATATCGCTCGTATCGAAACCACTACACGATAAAATTCCATCCGCGCCATTCCTCACATCAACCTTTTCTCTCAAAAAGCTCCGCCTCCATCCCTATTTCAATAGGAGACACACACACAATGCATATAAGTCCTCCCCTTATACTCCTATACGACTTAATTACGTATATATATACGTAAGAAAGCTTTCGTCGCGTGCAAGCAAGCCGTTATACCTATATATATAGTCTAAGTGAAACGAAAAAGAAATATACACCCGCGTTACAGATGCTTATCGTTGTGTGTGTGTGCGAAGAGGGAACGAAAGAGCGCAAGCGTATATATACGAGGCTTAATGCACTTTCGGGGAGAGAGAGAGAGAGAGGGATATTTCCCACCATTGAGCTTATCGTGAGGATTTATCGTGCTATATGCCAACGCGTGCGTGGTGTGCTTATTATTCGGAGGCCCGGTCGTAATATGCCGCTGGTGCTTTTTTTTTTTGGTGTATATGGTCGAGTGGAGAGAACTACTGAGGGGTATAAGGGTTGTATTAGTGGCTGTCGCGTGTGTAAGTTTCTTTGGTTATATATATATTGTATAGGGAAGATTGGAAGTGGCTGATGATTTTATATATGAAAATTAGGCGTATTTCACTACTTTTTAGGTTGTCTCGGGGCGGGTGAAAATGATATCTGCCAGATATGAGTATGCTGTGTTGAGAATTATTTTATCGGAATGCATGGGAATTACTTAAATAATTGTTTGATATTTAAATAATATTGAAATCGAACGTTTCCTATACAGGTGCTTTTGTACATATACTTATTATTATTGCTGCTTCGTTGCTAGTGTTTTAAAGTTATACGCTGGAATTTCAATAATAAATGTCAGAAATGTTTTTACATACGTTCAACTTTGTTGCTGGCCTGCTTCAGTTTCGTGTAGAATGTGTATGCGGGTGATTTTCACTTTAGTTATTATATCAATGCATATAGTGTTCTAAGTTCGAGAATATATAAACTCAATATATGAATGGTTCGCACTTATACGCGCATAATGAATTGATTAAAATATTGTGATCGCTACAGACACAGAGGTATATATAAATGATATTCCATCTACGTTAAACTGCAAAGCATTTTCTTATCAAAGTAATCATAAATTTTTCTTGTATACTAATTGATAAAAATTATCCAATTCGCCGTATAAGCAAGTGTAAGAGCGAAAATATATGCTAAACATTGCTATACTATATACCATTTCTTTGCTTAAAATGTTTTTAAGTTTTTCTTTTTTTATTGCTCCTAATAAATATTTATAAAAGCGACGTTAATAACTCGTTAATGAGAGTAAAGTTATAATGCTTATGAAATAATTGATACAAATTTTCTCGAGCACCGCGCACACATAAATCTTGAGCGCGAAGCTTGTAAATTTTTTTTATTGCAAACTAGGCGTTGATTTATTGGACAATATATCATAATGTATTTCACGATCTGCAAAAAAAAGTACTGAAATAAATTACCCTCCTTTTATCAATGATAGGCCATAAAGATTTTCATGTATAAAACATTATTTTACAGCGCATATATATATGTACGCGTAATGATATTATCGAAATTTCCCTCTCATCCGATCTCATAAAGGCTCGAAGAACGATCATAAATAATGTTACAATTTGCAATTAATTTAATATAAAGAAAATTTTCCATTTCTTCAATGCTATTTGTATAAGCATGCTTATACAAACATTGCAAAGTAAATGTTTGTTTTTTTATTATAAAAATAATTTAACAAAACGTTTTATAGTAATAAAAATTGCTAAAATAAAATTAAATCCGAAATTCTCATCTTTGTTTCCTTCAACTTCACTTCACAAAGGAACAATGACGAGAGCCTCAGGGCAAAGTTTAACTTCGCGGCCGTCGCATACCGGCATACACCATACAACAACACGTGCGTAATCCTCGCAGCCCTAATCCTCGCTCAATTATTAAACCTCATTTGCAATATTATACCTACCCATGCACACATACATAAGCGCACTAACCTAAGCACGCGACTCTCCTTTGCTCTTTCTCGCCACACGATTTATCACGGCTACATCGCGGGCTGCACGCAGCGATTTTACCTCAATACTCATACGCGCGATGTTCTCCACACAACTACACACACACACACACATATATACTAGCGCTTGTCATCGCGAAAGCTTGCCATATATATTTATTAGACGATTACCCGGCCGATAAATCAATCAATTGAGCAATTTTTCGCGACCGTGTGCGAGTGATTTAGAAGCAACTATATATATATATAGCAAACGGGGAGAATAATAATTATTGCGCAAAATCGTATATAGTATACGCGAGTTGAGTTCCCGTAGGTGAAAATTGGAGCAGATCCTGGAAAGCGACGTGACGACGGCGATTTGAATGAATAAGTAATCGCGAGAATTCATTATTTACGAAAAATATATATATGTATGTATGTGTGTGTATGTATGGGTGTTTTAACGTTGGAAAAGTGCGCGTGAACGATCAATGCTGACTTTTGCGTGGAGTAGTCGACGGGATGGAGATAAATGTGCTGTCGCGAAGGGAGATTTTTGCATGATTTACCGTCGTTTCTTTATTTTTTTCTTTTTTTCAAAAAGTGACAGGTTTTACTTTATTGGACTGTCGGCCGCCTGGAAAGAAATCTGGTTATCTACAATTGTAATTATTATGCGCGTATATATGTTTGGTTAATAAAATGAAGTGTTGTTTGTCCGTTTTAATAAATAAAAAGGTAGAGCGCTTTGTGTCTGGTTTGTGAGAGAGATTCTTTCGTAACGCGTGTTGTATATAGACGGGGATTAGTTATTTTTTTGAAATATTAGTTTATTAAACGAGTTATTTATCAATTAAAACAATAAAATTTTCAACATATTTGTAAGTATGACGATAGAAACAAAAATTTTATACACATATCGTGTATTTTATAACGTACATCGCGCGTGATGGCACAAACCTTAAATTCATTAACTTTATATACAGAAACGAAAAATCCTGTAAAAATCTCGATAAACGAACCACCCGAACGCGGGCATAAAAACTTTTAATGGAGCCATCATGACACGGATAAAATAAATATACACCCAAGTGCAAGAACCCCATAACACTATATGCATATAAGATCTGACTTTGTCACTCACGTAGAAATCACGTATATATGGAAAAAATATATTTACGACGGCTTTTTTTGAGTGCGACACATCGTTTTTTACACAAAAACGTATATATATATACACATTCAAGCATCAGGATGTTAAAAGAAAACCTTGAGAGTGCGCGCGAGCGCCCCGCACCCGATAAAAGAGTAATTTCATTGATGAAATTAATGGTAATAGCGATTACCGTCCGGAGAGCGAGGCGCTCATACAAGCGCGCGCGCGGCTCTCTTACATTGACTTCCACTTTCCTGTCGGGGCAGCAACTCGGCCGCGCACCGGGCCGGTTTTCTAATGATGTTTACGAGATCAAATAAATTTTAATGGCTTTACACGGGACGTCCTGAATCTTTCTAATTATGGGATTCAATAAATTATTCATCGATAATTCTTTTTTAACTTTAAAAGCGTTATTCCTGTACTAAAAAAAAGAAAAAGAATGAATTTTTCTTCTTCTTCTCTCTTCTTTTTTTTTGGCGTTTCGTGCGGACCGTAAAACTTATACCGGCTCAATATATATGAGCATTCCGATTTCTAAATATTTGCCAAATGGATATACATGTGATTGCAAAATGGGGTTATATATTTCGAAATAAAAATATTTGAGGTTGGGCTCTATCTTATAGTCGTATAGAAATTCGCTTTTTCTTTTGTGTTGGCTAATATAATACGTGCAATGAAAACAATTATTAGAAGTGTATACAGAATAAGTTCTTTCACACAAAGAACTTAATTGTCGATAAAGAATTGAAAGAGGAAGTAACTTAAAATAATTATATATTTTATTGCGAATTGTCATAAATACATAAGTATATATCTTAGTGATAAATATATGTAAGTTCGTAAAATATTTCTAATAAAATAAATTATATTTAATTTGTATTGATTGTTTTATTGCTTATTTATTTTAGCAATAATCTATACTACAAATAGTTTGTAGTGTCATTTATTATTGGTAATTAAGTCAGTCTGGCGCATGAAATTGACATGTCTGTTTATATAGTTTTAAATATGCAAACTGCTAGTTACACAGTCCGTTCACGTACATTAAAAAAAAAAAAAACAGAAAAAGAAAGAAATCTAATGCGTCTATATAGTTAGAAAAATAATTTAATTCATTATACGGTATCGGAATTCCAGAGGACTTGGCAAAAGTTGTTCACGTCAGTTGAAGAATACCAATTAGCAGTATTACTTGTATTAGTAGTCAATCATGATGTTATGTTAATTTCTTTTTTATCTGCCAGTGATTTATTAATAGGCTATACCATAGCAAACAAGTTATTCTTTTGGTTGAAATAATCTTTAGAAAATTAATGAAACAATTATCAACGAGAGCCTCTTACCACTTATTAAACAAGTTGTTCGCAATATACCGTTTACTAAATCCTCAAAACTTCTATACGTTATCTTCAATTTACTCGTTCATCCCAAAATTAACCATAAAACATATAAACAAATAACTAATTCAACACAATCATTCGAATATCCACAAAAAAAGTTCCAAATATACAAACTCCAACCAAAACTCAACATCACCCTCAATCAAACAACAATTACCATGTCAATTAATTGAATCTTTACCCGTCACCACGTATTGTAAAAGTTTCATAACGTTTGTTTACTCTCTCACAACATCAGCATGTGCGCGCGTCGGTTGTTATATACACACACCATACTGTTCCCGCCGGCACATACGCGTTGTATACACACGATAGATATAATATACATTACTGGTATATAATGACATGACGCATGGGATATGTACTCACGCATAATCAGCGGCAGCAATCCAACATGTTCGCACAGCCGGAGGACACTGCGAGCTTGCGAAACCGAGTCTTTTACGTGTAGCTTTATATATCGATTCACGAGAACTTTGATCTGGCACAACGTTGCAATTGCATTATTCTATATCGTAGTTATACCAATTCTTTCGTTAAAGATGCTCTAACAGCAAGTGATACACTGAGTTGTTACGTATATATGGTTAATTTCGGAGCACTAATGAGTCTGTATATATATATATATATATATATATATATATATACACACGAAACAACAACGAGTCTTATATACTGCACAGTGGTTAAAAAGCACTCGATTCGTGTACCTTTGTTCTTTGACGTAAATGTATATAATATAGTACGAAGCACTGGAATGTACCTCACTGTAGTTGACAAGTAATTAATAATAATAATACTTTTTTTTATACGGTCACTAAAGCACAAACCGCGTATATATATATATCACCAACAACAAAAAAATCACACGGTTCTGTAGCACTGGTAAGAATCCCTATATGTATATATGAGCCAGGACACGTCGCGTTGTTATAATAGACACTTTTCCTTATAGTTCCTTAGCTACACTGTTGTTCCACCTTGGCGATATATACTTGCACCAGTAGTCGTCCGTGGTAAGAATCGGATATACAAGAAGAAAAAAAGGCACCAGCAACAGCAGGAATCCACGAGGACCAAAGAAGAACGAAGAGAGGGATATAGATAGATAGCACTGGCGGTTGTATAAACGAAGCAGAAGAAGAAGAAGACGACGAAGGTTCCTTCTCCTCACTCCTCTTTATAGATAAGAGAAGAGACGCTCGCGGAGTACCGGCGGCGAGGTTAGGTTTCTCTATATATATATATATAATCTCTCACGGGCGCTCCTAACGCAACGAGAGCGCAGGACCCTCGGGAGTCGTGGTGCAGTCGCTGACTGCGGCGCTCAAACTGTCCTGGACAGTCACCTCTCTATCTCTCTCTCTCTCTCTCTCTCTTTCTATCCTACCGCAGAGTAGGAGAGGGAAGAGGCAGAGTCGTTAGGGAGGGGGGCGGAGGGAACACTAGCGCGCGGCGAGCGCTCTATACTATACATATACCTCTCTCTTTCACTCAACGCTTACCTATATGTATATATATATATATATATATATATATATACACATATGTATATATATATATATAACCCGCATGTGTGGATTCGCAGTCAACTGAGGGCGTTGACGCGACTTGGTTTCGACCAATGCGCGATAGGCGGAGCTTATAAACAGCTGACGACTCCGCCTATATTATCGTATAAACCACGCCTATCTACGTCGAGGGCTGGTCTCTCTCGCGTATACGTGCTGCTATAAGGTGCGATAGCCCCCGCGCGCGCATTGTTTTGAGACGCAGCGCGCGCGCACCGCGACGGGGTATATAATGGATAAGGAAGAAAAATGTCGAGTACCTCCGGAGGTACGTATATATATATATATATGTGTATGTGTGTATATGAGCGTCCCGGAGAGAGAGAGAGAGAGAGCGTCGCAAGCGCGGAATTCACGTGGATTGATGGGGATCTACATTCGCCCTCGCGCCTTGGCTATTTGCTGCAGTTTTATCTTATATACGCTGCACGAGTGCAGAGCCGGCCAGCCGCGAGGAGAGATCCTTGTGCGAGCGCTCGCAAGTGATTTATACGACCGCCGCGAGATTTTGGTCTCTGGTCTTTGATCTTTCTCTCGCTCTCTCTCTCTCTCTCTCTCTCACTCGTTTGCTTTTGGAACGAGCGCGCAAGCTTGGATTTATCGTTGGCGCTCTTTTTCGAAGAATTATGTTTGTATGATTTACATTTTTAATGCTGATGCAGACGCGCGGAAGTGGATGGTTAAAGGAAGGCGAGGGGGGGAGGGGGAGGTTGTGCAAGTTGTTTTATTGGTATATGAATGTAGTTTGAGAGGAGGGTTTAAATTTTACATTTTAGGGTATATGGTTGCGAGAGTGTAGTTTGAAAACAAAAAAAAAAAGAGAAATGTATGAGGTATACAATTTATTATATACATTCGTATCGTGGTTGAGAGAGAACAAAAAGAGATTTTATGAAGAGTTAAAGAGGAAACTATTTGATAAATGAGTAAGATAATGGTGTACTTTGCTAATGAATAGGCACTTTTTAAAGTTGAATGGGTGAAAATTGTCCCACAATTTCAATTAGTGGAAAAACTACTAAATGAAATAGCGAATATGTATACTAATAAATTAGTATAGTTTTTCCGCTAATTGAAATATGGTGGAACAATTTTCATTAATTCAACTTTAAAGAGCATGTTAAGGAATAAGGTGTTTGATAGATTAACATTTGTGAAACTTTTCGGAATAACTTTATAAGAATAAATTTTCAATAACTCATGAGACTTGGAATGAATAATCATGGTGAACAGTTTTGAAATTTCTTGTAAAAATATTAATAAAGAAATTATTTTAACAGAAGTCAAACTCTAAATTTTTTTACATCAAATTAATAAATTATTAAATGCGTAATCTGAAATCTTTACTCGGAACAGAATTTTCAATTTTTGTATCAATGGTTGTTGAATTTTACATTTAACTAAAGTTATATTCGCTAATTAGTATCTGAATATTTTGATATTTCCTTGTATACCAGTATATATTACACGCAATTATCACTCAGTCAGAACGAAAACATAAGTTTATGATAGGTAGATTTGAACGAAACGCGTAAGATCTAATCGAAATTATCAGTGACACGATACATACAAAATAGCTATCGAAACAGTTTTTTTTTAACGAAGTTGATGAAAAAAATTCTATAAACTGAATCATATACGAAAATTTGTACATTATAGGAATTTAGAATATCAATTTGTTATGCGAAATTTAATTTATTGCTGAGTTATTCGTAAATAATTTTATCGGTTCAGAAATTAATATTCGTAAGTAAGAAAATGTTTTGAAATAGCTTGATTTACTTTTCTAAGTATAGTTTCGTTATTGCAACTTAAGCTTGAAAAGATTAACAAATATGTTGTCTAGAAATTACTTTATTTTCTATGATAAGTAAAATATGAAAAAAATATTAGAAAAGTGTTTGGATTACCATGACAATTCATCCGTACAATTTAAGTACACTGAGAGAAGAATTTGTTTATAGTTAATAAGAAGATATATTAAAAATACACAGAAAAATTTATTTATATTTAATGATGGCATATTAACTATTAATATGCCATCATTAATAGTAATATTTTGGAATTTCAGTCAAATGTGAATGTTTTCACATTTACAATTTCCTTATTTCCCCAAAATCAACTATTTCGTATTAACTGGACTAAATATATTAACTATATAAATAAATCCTTCTCTCAGTGTATATATATAATATATTTTGCCAAATAAAAACCGTACAGTTACAAACAGCCAAGAATTGAAAAGTTAACGTGCTTATATCTCTTTTTGATTCTTTATTCATCTACCCTACAATCAACTAAACCCATAAATTCCAATTCCAATTCACACGCAAAACGCACGCACTCTACAAACCCAACAAACTCCACATCCGATCTAAAAAATCTCCGCGCATTCTTCAAACCCCCGTATAGCTCCCGAATTTATCATTTAATGAATAATAACATTAATTTACCGATCACCAGAGCAGCAGCAGCAGCAGCAGCAGCAGCAGCATCGGTCTCGCATACCTACCACACCACAGCGCCATTATCTCCTAGTATAACGAAGAATAATTGCAAGAAATTTATCGCATACTCCTTGCATTTTTTCCCCGAACGTCTATCTCAGCCGCCATTAATCAAGCATCCACTACACACATACAGCGATTCCTTCGAAAAATCGTATATACTCTCCCTTAAGGGTGAAACCACCACTATCAAACTCCTCCTCTTCTGGATTATCTTAATTCCACAACCGGGTGCGCGCATGCGCGCAAGCTTGCCCGAAAATATGATTCGGCCAGTATAGCCAATTAAGTGCGCGCCACTGGCAGTATGGGTAATTTCGCAATAAAACACGACGACCACGCGTATCTCTCTCTCTACTCGTGACCCCCTCCCCTTTAGATATATATATGCTATACATGAGCATACACCGGGTAATGGCATAAATCGCGCGCCGCCTTTTACGCGCCGAGGGCAGCTCTTAATCGAGAGCCGATGCTTAATTGCTCGTTCATTAAAGCTACGTATGCGAGAATTTGCACGAGTATGTATATATATATATATATATATATATATATACACGCGGCAGTAGCGGCAGGAGCTAGAGCTTTATCGACGACTTGCGCGGTTGGGTTGGTAGGCCGATAATGCGACGATGCGCGTGTTTTTTTTTGTTTTTTTTTTTCTTAGGTGCCCTCCTGATCGACCGGCTTCGTATATATATATATATAGTTTGCAAGCGCGGGAGCGACTTTGCGACAGGGTTTATTATTATGCGAGTGAAAACTTTATTTTCGTGTGGCGAGGGGAGGTTTTTATGGTGCGAGCTATGTGTATACGTACAGGTTTGCTTTTTATCGCGAAAAACTATGTATTTGGTTCTGAAAAAATTATTCTCTTTTGTTTTATCAATTTTCAGTGAAGATGTTCGTGTGCGTTGTAAATTAGAATTCAGATTGTGTATAGGTCGGTTATTCCACGAGGTTAATTGCAGTTATATTGTTATTCTGGTATGAATATTTAGGTTGAAACAGGCATGGGTTTTTAAATTATAAGTGAACAAAGTTGCTGGTATATACATTCGAAGTTTATTTCTTTAAAATCGGCTTGTTATAGGAAGTATAGTACTTCTTCGAAATACAACCGGAATAATTGACAATACCCTTTAAAGTTGAATTAATGAAAAAACCACTAAAAATTATTTAAAATTTCTCCACCGAACCATGGTTAATATTCACTGTTGATATAGGAAATATTTACTAATTCTTAATGGAAATACATAGAACTATCCACTAATTAAAAAAGAGGAGTTTCACTATTTTGAATAGTGGATATTTCCACTATAAATTAGTGAATATTCACAAATGTTTCGGTGGAGGAATTTTAACTAATATTTAGTGGATGTTTCACCAATTCAACTTTAGAGTGTAGGATTGGAGAGAGAGAACTACGGTAGTATTGAGAACTGCGTACAATAGAATTTAATGTGAAGAAAAAATATTTGTGCGAATCCAAACATTATATAAGCGGTGGTTTTTAGTGAATGCTTTAGAAAATTTGTATCGGGGTTGCTTTACAAAAAACCTCTTTTTCGTACAAAATGTCACGGAGGTTTTCGTTGACATTTGGACAACATAAAAGTAAAGAGCTTGTAATGCACTCAATACGGTATTGCGATGTCATAGTTCCATTACGGTAGAGCGAAAAAGAATAAACTGCGGGTCCTATAGAATCGCGTTTTGTTTGCCGCATATTTGTTTATGATTTACTTTTCTATTCCCGCAAAAAATAAGTGTAGGAGTTTATAGATTTGCGATGCTAGGCCGAAATAGAAAAATACAAATGTAACTTTAATCTTGTAAAAGAAAACATTACCGAGAACAGAACATATTTATGTAACGACTTAACATAAATTATACATATAAATTTCTCAATTTGATTATTCAAATATATATATTTCGCAAGAATTAACAAGTGTAACCTCCTCCACTTCCCAGTAATTATATATTTTACAAACAAAAAATTTAAACTCTTTACTATCGATATAATACTATAATCACTAATATTAAAAAAAAGTTTTGTATTTGTACAGTAACGAATCCAACCCATATCGTATTTCGTAAAAATTATAACATTTGCTTCGAAATGTAATATATTGTAAAACTATTATGATCCATGGATGATCCGAAAATCAATAATTTATCAAGATTCATCATTAATGGATAAGCGTCTTTTTAAAACCTTTTAATGGTCCTCGAAAAAATTGAAATATGGCAGTACGTTTTAACTATCAATAGAAATTTAAATTATCAATAGAATATTGATGGCTCTGACTTCAGCGATACCATTAGAATATATAACGAAAGTGGACGAACAAGATGGCAGCTATAGCTCCTATGGCAGTCGTGCGGCTCTTTTATGGTCTGTCTGACGTCATGTCTGCTATGTATAATATATGATCGGTAATCCTGAACTATAAGCTGACATGGCTTTAGCCAATCACTTTATATAGAATTCATTCCAAATGGTAATAAAGACGGCAGCTTTTATTACTTCTGCGTCTATCCTTCCAATTTATATACCAAGTTTAAGGTTCTTTTTTTATCTGTATAAACTTTTAAAATACTCCGTCTCTTAAAATTTTAATAATTTGATCGCTCAACTATAATATCTTTCATGCATATACAGAGAGAATTTTCCTTGATATAAAAGTTACTATAATCGATTGGTAAAACTGAAACAATCGTTAGGCGTCGTCATCACGTTAACAATTTATATGCTAAAATTCTCTTAGTGTACGATATGAAATTGCTTAATTCTTTTAAATAAAAAGGGACACTGCTTCGCTCTAAATACGATAGATATATTATACAGAATATATTTAACTATATATTACTTTTTCTGCTGAATTTATAATTAATTTTAATTGTACCTCATTTATTTCCCTCAACTATTTCACTTTTATTCTTAAAACTTATAATCCGTTCCGCCATGCTCATACTCTCTTTTTCTCTATATCTCTTTCACTCTCTCTTTTCTCTATGTATATCTTTTCATCTCTCTCTCTCTCTCTCTCTCTCTCTTTTCCAACCATCGAACCGTTGCGACTTTTTCGCTAGTCTTTCTCGCTTACTTCCCTCCCCACTTCTATATATATATATCTCACATTCATTAATCAAGTCCGCGTATAGTCAGCGAGCGTTTTGCGCAATTACACTATGGGCTTTAAATGTAGTCTAAAAGCCTGCCAGCCGCGCGCTCGCGTATGTGTGTATAATATAATAACGTATGCAAAGCCCACAGATTTCCTCGCTCGCGAGATATTATATATACGTTGCGCGATCGGCCAATTAAGGCGCACTTTAGATCAACTTTTCGCCAGAGAGAGAGAGAGCGAGAGAGCTTTTTTCCGTCTAGTCTGCTCTGCGGCTTGTCCTCGCTTCTCGGAGATTTATGGGTATAGCGAATTATTTCAATAGTTGTTTGCCGGTATGCGTCTGCGTCGGAGTTTATATATATGTATGTATACATATATATTTTTTGAGTACATACGTATATATATATGTATATACTTGGTATAAGTTGAGAAGTGAGATATTGCTTTTATTGCCAGTGCTTATGCCTACGCTCACTTCAATTACCAGAGTTCTTGATTTTGTTAAGTCTTCGAACGATGTTGCTGCTCTTCGTGATGTATTTCATACTTCTATAATATAATCTTTAGGAATATGAAAGCATGGTTTAATTAAGAGCAAAGTTCTTTAGATATTTTATCAACAGTTAGAGTCCCATTTATTTTGTTTTCGTTTCTATTATAAAAGTTTTCACATTTCAAGTAACAAATTTTTCTGTAACACGCAAGTTATTTTAAATTAAAAAGGCTTTCAAAAAAGTAGGTGTCCGTCTCTCGTAATCTGAAAGAGTAAATATATAATAATTCATAGAATATATTATTTTATAGATAAAGTATATTCATATAAAGTCATGAATTTAAAATGAAGTATAAATGCGAAAAGATGAAAATTTGAAATACGCTGCGAAAGTGACTTTATTGATACCAGAAACTTCGTTTATAATTATTGTAGAAAGATCATAGTTAAATTTTAGATATTGTATTTCATTGAATACAATCTACTGTACGCATTCAGTCTAATGACTAAAATGTTAACACTGCTCCAGTCACTTCTTCACTGTCAGAGAATCTCTTGAGATGAAGATTAGCGTTCCGCAGATTAAATACACATAAATCGAGTTAATTTTTCTTGCGCGTTAAAAATACGAAAGATATTAAACAACTTGATAACCAAACTCAACTTGAGATATAAGAAGCGATATTGAAATATAGTATTTGATTTCTTCTCATATTTCCTTCCCTTCCAGTGAGCAGTTATTGAATTCCCCTCTCTTCCTCTCTGAATTTTCTACTCTTATCGTTAATCCCATTTTCCAAGTGAATAAAATAGTCATAATTAAATCACAAAATTAAATTGTTACTAGTAAACCCACCTACTTTTATTTATTTACTCAAAATCATAAGACTTACGAAAGAGTTGACAATTAAATTCAGCAATCGATATCATATATATCAAAACAAATATCCATCGTGAAGTAACCATATCCCCCTTTCACATCAAATCTAAAATATAAGTAATAAAACTAAGACCACTTTTACCTATATACAATTTGATATATATATATGCAACGACTGTACGTATCTCATACGCAAGCGACCAACGTGAAACCTTTTTATGTGGGCCATACAAAGTCCCTTCTTCCCTCTCGAGGCAAACCGTTGACAAAACCTCCCTAAACTTTACACACATACACACACACAAAGAGAGAGAGAGAGAGAGAAGTACCACGATAACGATCTGTAACCGATAGCCCCACGCGGACGCGTGCACGCCCATTCAACCAGCGCGCACGCTCTTCCGTTCACCAAGTGACCTTACCTTAATTGCTCTATACACTAACTTCCGTAGCTCGTCTCTATATATACACGGCCCCCATGAGCGCGACATGCACGCGGGCTAGAAAAAGATGAATCAGCTGATGAGAAAGAAAGACACTACACACACACACTCTCTCTCTCTTCTTCTCTCTGTTCTGTCGTCGAGCATTTTTTGCAGATGACGCGTATACGCGCTATATGGACGGTTCCATTAGTGAAGCGAGCGAGAGGAACTAGAGAGAGAGAGTGAGAGAGACTAAAGTCCATTAAGGCCTGAGTGGACGCTGGCGCGCGCTCGCGCGACGGGGAAAAATTCGGTGAGTTATGGTGTCGACCGAGACGCTCGTTCTCTCTTTCTCGCTTGCGGGGATTCTTTGTTTCTTTCCGGTTTTTACTCTCGGAGCGGTCGAGTTGACGTAAAAAAGTCGTATATGAGGGAGGTAGACTCGCACCCGCGCGCGTTGAAGGGGAAACCGGGACAGACAAATTAAACGTTCGCTATATATATATAGGTATTGGGCGAAGCTTTCTCTCTCTCTCTCTCTCTCTCTCTCCTTTAAAATTCATTTCGTGTAATGGCTGAGTGGCGCGGCCGACGGTCGACGAAGTCTGGCATAGTTTAGATATTGCCGCGGTATAGTGGGGGGGAGACACTTCTATCGAACGACGATTTGGACTGATCATCGGCTATGGTTGATATAGCTTTTATTTCAATATGTCGCGCGACTGAGCTGCGAAGGTTAACGGCAGATGCGCGCGCGCGACACAAAGTGGTTTGGACATAACTTAGATTCTTAATGGTAGGATGGATGGAAAATGGGTCTATCGAGGGTTAGGGGTGATGATTTGTTTATTGTTGAGTGGTTGATGTCGGTTGGATAAATATATACACAGAGAAAAGAAAATCGTTACTGTTGACGAACAGACATTTTGATATGAACAAATGAAATGGTTTATAATTATAGTTAAATAAATTCGTTGATAGTTTAGTTTGGGTGGTTACTCAAACGATTTGTGATTTAAGTATTAATGAATTTCTCTAACGGCTATAAATGATTATTTGTTTGTATATATCCAAACGTATACGTTTCTTAATAGTCAAGATTTTCTTTTCTCTATGGATAAGCAGAGAAATGACCGAACCAGTGTAAATATTTAACTGTAAGTTAGGGAGTATGTATACTTCTAATTCACGAGCAAACTAAAATAATGGTCAAAGCAAATGTTCACTGATGAGACAATATAAATTGCTATAATATATCCATTTTGTATGGTTTAAATCATATTTGAGTGTATTCTATAGTTAGTAATTAACGATAAGAGATTCTTATAATATTATTTTTCAATGAAAGTCTGTTGTGTATACGAAACCGTCTTTTACAATTTTGAAAGTGTATACCAATAATGTTTATTTTGTCACTGCCACATGCATCGTCAACGTTAGCCGATAAAATCTAAAATTTGCAATATTTCAAGGAAATTGAATTGTCCCAAATATAAATTAGAAAAATAATTATATTAAATATTCACGCAAAATAAACTACGGGTTCCTTTACAACGACGTACCTTGGAAATATATTTCTAATCTAATCAAAGTTATTTAAAGTTGTCCATTATGTATCTAAACATAAAAACAGCGACATCCTGCGAATACAAAACTATATACCGGAAATTTCTGCAACGTTGCGTATATATATATATACGCTATTCGTCTGACCGATTTCTAACCACGCGCCGCGTATACTCAGGTAAACTTCTGACAAGAAGAAACCGAGCTCTGATAAGCATCCGCGGTACGCGCTTTTACCGGAAGGTTCACCTTTTTTTCGAGGACACACGTTTTTTTTACCTCCGTCTCTCACTTTTCCCTTCTCTACCTCGTATATATATACACGCACGAGCATTCGAATCGATACCCTACTAGCGTCGAAATTACCTTGTATACGTGTGTGTGTGTGTGTGTGTGTGTGTGTGTGTGTGTGTGCGATGGGTGAGTAAGTATAGGAAAAGCGACGATGAACGACGCAGACGCCAGGAACGCCATAAAATAGGCGCCGGCGTCTGTGTTTCGGCTGAATACCTGGTATACCGGTCGGATTTCTTGGGGAGGAAATTCCTTCCCAATGCCTCGAGGATTTCCTTTATTCGAGAAGCTATGAGACACACGTGAATGTGTTATATAGGTAGTTTTTGTATGTTAATAGGGAGTTTTTTGGTAAGTAATATTATTGAACCAATGGTAGCAGTATAAAGTTGCTGGTTATTAGTTTTTAAGAAATTTTATTTATTGGTCTTAAAATACCTTTTAAACTATATTATATTAGATAAAGAATAATTTTCTTATCTTTTTTTTTATATACCGTAATGTTCTAACTTAAGTAGTTATTCAGGTACTTACGCGGAAATAATATAGCTAACCTAACTTGTCTGCATCAATTAAGCTAACTCTGGCGTGCTGTGCGTCGTATCTATTAAGGGCTCCAAAGGAGCACCAATATTTGTTTTTGTCAAACTATATACTGAATTTTTATTTATAGTAGTACCCTGGTAGAAATTTGACTATTAAAAATGGGGCACAATCTCAGTAAACAGGCAAAAGAAATGACTAATTATTGGCTCCCGGTGAAACGTTTTTTCTGATATTATTTGCCCATTTAATAGATTGGGAGTAACATAACCTAAGTTTCGAATTTTCGTTCCAAGTTTTCTTACAAACTTGGCGTTC
>JAWWEQ010005497.1:0-52226 GCA_035583055.1 Torymus tubicola
ATTGTTTAGTTGTATCAACAAAATGCCGAACAACTAAATATATTTAGTTGAATCAACAAATTTTTTTTTTCAGTGTAATTTTAAATATTAAATGTCGATAACTTACAGTGTTTACATTATCACAAGTTTTTAAATAACATTAACGTTTCTGAAAGTACTTGGATCCCTGCGAGAGGAACGTTAATTGTGGTTAATTTTCAAGAAATTTATTACCTACGGCAATTTTACGTTCTCGTAATTTACATACATATACGATAAATACACTCTCTTACGTCAGAATATTAAGTATATAATTTTCTTAATGACTTAATTCACCGACCAACATTATTATTTTTAAATATATTTACACACACACACACACTAAATTCAATTCTATCAAAATAAAACAGCACCAAAAAATTTTTCATATAAACATCGTTATACCTTACCGTTCTATATATCGACACAAAATCAAACTCTCAACATATATACCACCATTATTCTCTTCTCTCTGTCGAGCTCGTTACTCGTGCCATCCCTACGTATATATATATACGCGATGGAGGATTATCGCTCGTTTTTTCCCTCTCGATGCTTTACGACTTACGCAAGAGGCGCGCGTTCAGAGAGGCGTGAGGTATACCGCCTCTCTCTCCAATCCTTATTATAACCAGGCATTGTAAAATCTTTATGCCGATCGGTACTATACGCACACTCGCTCGCTCGCGCGTACGATTGAGACGTTATAGTATGGCTCTGGTTGTAGGCATCTTCGTCCTTTTCCTCCTCCGCAGCGGCCGGTGTCGTCGTAACTTTCGATTCTCTCGTGGTACGTATTCCAGGTGTTTTTTTTTTATATATATGGTGGAGAGTATAAGGCAGCAGTCAGTTCTTGTACGTGTACAGGAGAGTGGCGACTTTGTAATAAAATGGTTAAAGACGAAGTTGGAATTCCAGGATATATATACACACATATATAAAATTGAGTTCTTGAATGAATGTGTCTCGAGTAAATTGTCATGGATTTTGTCGGTGGGTTGTCTGTATGGAAATGTGGATATCCAGTATGGGGTGTAACGAGTGAGACTGAAGTACGGTGTGTCTTTAATTGTGCGCACGAAGCAGGTTTGAGTATAGCTTTGCTTCGTATAATAAGCATTGATGGCGAGAGAGTAACACGTTGTGTGTTTTGGAATTTATTTTGTATAGGATAGTATAACGCATACATATGTTGAAGAAACTGTATACTAATGTGATATGTAAAAAAAAATGTACGCGTAATTCGAAAGAATTTTCTAATTTACTATATATACCTTATACTTCGTCTTGTTTACGCACACGTATATAATATACGAAAATAATTTATTTAAATTTAATCAAAGGTTTCGTAAATAAAAAATTAAACGATAAAACAAAAAGAAGAAGAAGCGAACCAATTACCCAACTGCTGAATATTTCATTACTTGTAACCATACAATGTACAGAAAATACCGACTTCGTTTAAATTCTTCCGCGGTGCAATCTCTATCTCTCTCTCTCTTTCTCGACCGGATGGGTCAATGACCAAAAATCACCGACATTACGCATAATGCTCGGCTCTAATTTCGGCTCGTGCGCGTGCGCTCATACGCTCCCTCATTTTCCACTTCGCGTAAATTCCCGCTATATGTACGAGGCCGAAGAAGTAGAAGAGGCGCCGCCGTGAGGAAAGAGGAAACGAGAACATATAATATGTATACGTATATATATATATACGTTCTTGACCGCGACCGGCGTTGTTGTTCCGGAAGTACGTTAGTGCATTACAGTTTATTCACGATGTCAGAAGTTCGTAGAGATAGGGTTTTACTTGATCATAAAGGTTTTTCGATAATATTGAAAAGTAATAAGGATTTTTTTTTCAGTATGAGATAAGGGCGGAGAGGTTATTGAAATTTTATTGAATGGTTGTAAAAGAGACAAATTTTTTTTTTTTCATTTGATTTTATAGGAGTATTACTTCCTTTACAGCTTGGCGGATGTGTTCTGAAGTAAACGCTAATTGATTTTAATATATAAAATAATACTCGAACGAGATAAGAAAACGCGTTTTCGCGTAAAACCATTAGCCGTGTGTGTGTGTGTGTGTGTGTATGTAATAACAGGTGGATGCAAATTGCTATACACTTCTATCGTTGATTTTAAACTCGTTACTTTACTGCCTGCCAATCTATTAGAAAAGCATTAATTAATGTTATTAAATGCAAAAATAAAAAGAAACTGGAAAATTCATTCAATAAATCTTAAGCTTAACAATTATTATCAATAAAATTTCAATTTAAAAACCAAACATATATGTATATCTCATACTCCACGTCCTACACTCTATACTCCCTCTATATATACAGGGAGAACCTCTTACCAAATCGCGGCACGCACGCGTTGCTATATACGCCCGCGCAAAACATATCTCTCTCTCTCTCTCTTCTGGCTTCGAGTCGATTGGCACACGGAATAAATAATAAAAGACCCGCTCGCTTTCGGAGGTGCACGATTACACGCTCGGCCGCGCTTGCTTGCACTTGCGCAAAACTGTATGTGTGTGGTGTATGTATGTATATATGTATTAGTTGAGGCACTCGTGTATGTCTTTTAGTCGTGGTGTCGTGCGAGCACTCGCGTCAACGGATTATTGCCTCGCCGTCGTGCGCTTTCGTCGTTTTGCCCGTCCGTCCGTATGTCCGCTCTTGTGTACGAGAGAAGGAGTTTATTTCAAGGAGGTACGAAAGGAACGAGTGGATGGGTTCGAGTTGAAGGAGAAGAAGAAGAAGGTCGAGTTTTTTTTTTGGGTTAAGGGAATGATAGGGTTTACCGTTGCAGTTGGACTTCATGCACACAAAGGTTTGGCGATTGTGAACTGGTTAAATAAGATATTTTTATGTAATATATAATAAAAAAAATTTGTGTAAGCGTTTTAATTTTTAAAGTGCACGCGGAGAGAAAACAACATTTGAGAGTTTAACAGAAAACTTTCTGCCAATTTAAAATGCAAGATATATTTGTACGTTGTTAAGTGTTGAAATTATTGCTCACATACATTTACTTACATTATTGTAATAATGTCCAAAGTTAAATATAAAGCGCTAAAAATAGCCGCGGCTAATAATATGTATAACGTAAACCAGTTTTCCCATTGAAGTTTAAGGTATGTATATATCTATATTTATAGAATAAAATTATTATACGAAACTTTGAAATTTAAGAAGTTTCCGTATAATTTTATACAATAGTTTAAAGTCGAAGTCGATATACTATAAGATAACGCTCTTTATTACTTTATTCAAAGAATCCATGCTATCCTATATCTCGACATTTTCTTACAAATTTTAATTTTACGCATCTTCTATACAAAAATGATGATACTCGAAACACCACGATCCGTACTTCTTCTTCTTCTTCTTTTTCTAAAATACATATACTCTTCTAAGATCAAATTTCAAACGCTTTCTGCGCTGCAACAACGTCTAACTTTTTACCTAGACAAATTACTACTCTCCAGCAACTTTCCCACCTAACGATCTTCATTAAAAACAAACGCGTGCCCCGTTCGTCATTAAATTTCGACGATAGTAAAAAAAATATCCAAGATAATCTCGGCGCAATCGAGAAATTTCCGCGAGGATTTTCAGAAAATTAAAGAAAAACCTTCTCTCTCTCGAGCATCGTACAAAACTCCTCCTTCTACTCTTCCTATCGTGCTCATCAAACCCCCTTAATCCATCCCATCTCGACCGATCTTCCGCCTCTCTCTCTATCTTTCTCTTAAAATATCGTTCTCTACCTCTCGACCTCTGCGTTAAATTACAAAGTAAATACGATCGCGTACCTATACATATAAGTGCACGTATATATACACCAACGTATGCGCTGTATTTTGTTGTCGCGAGAAAGTGAAACCGTGCAACGAAAAAGTCCCTAATAATTACGCGCGGACGAGAAAAGGGTAAGAGAGCGTGCAAGTAATATATATAGATATATATGTATGTATACGTGCAAAGATCCGCGCGAGTGCTCGTAAAGGAAGACGAGGAAGAGAAGGAGAGAGAAGAGAAGATGGGATTGCAGAGGAACGAACGAGCGAAGCGTATAGAGCAAGAGAGCGAGAGAGAGAGAAAGGAGGATGATAGTGATTGCTGGATATGTGTGTATGTATGTGTGTTCGTAATAAAATCCAATTTGATCTTTATTACTAATTTGTTGTTCGATGCCCTTTTCCGCGAGAGAGAGAGAGAGAGAGTTCGTGCGCACATGCTCACGGAGGATGGAAAATTTACGGCCGGCGAATATTTTATGATGATTCGACGATGATTGTTATTTATTCGAGAATTATTCCGTGTGGATGGGCTTGTGATTTGTGGCGCTTGGAATAATGGTCGGAGTATAGTCGGAGGTACGTTATATATATATATATATATATATATATATGTAGATACCTGTGTTTTTAAATAACGCGAGGTGTAAATTTTCCCGCGCGTGGAAAAATGTTGGGACGTTTATTGATTGTTGTTGCGTCGGAGTATATATGCTTGAAAGCATTAACGCGATGAAAAATAAAGAAAATATATATGTAAACAACCGTCGTCGTGTGCGCACTTTGGATTTTCATTCAAATTCACTTAGTGTAACTAACGCAGAAAAAGTTACTCGCGGGAACAGTAATAGTAGTAGTATACTTTTTGCTGGAGATATAAGAAAGTTTTAAAAAGTATTACTAATGTACGAAAGTTCGTACGTAGCTTTTCATGTACAAAGGGAGAGCACAACTTTCTTTCAGCATCGCGTTTCTAATACTTCCGTGACCCTGTCATTTGCATAATTACGTACGAAAAATCCTCGTTTAAAAAGAAAAACGTAAAAGAAGAAACAAGAACATCAAATGAATTATTCGAAAAAGAATATGCGTACAGCCTAGAGTACTAAAAATAAACAACCAACGTCGAAAATTCAATCAACCCACTACTCTTACAGTTTTTTGCCAACCAACACCTCCGCACAAAATCTATCAAAAAAAAAAAAAGAAAAAAACTCGCACCTCGCTTCACACCAATATATACCACGTACCAAATCCACCAAAAAAAAAACAACTACAACCGTAGCCTTCTATCAACCTCGAAACTTTTACAATCGCACCCACGTGCGCGCGTAGCAAACCTAACGAACAGCGCATGACGCGCGATAACCATCACCCGCGCAAAAATAACTCTCTCTCTCTCTCTCTCTCTCTCTGTGTCTACATTTCGCGTGCACATAGGTATATACCTATGTAATCGGTATATATATATATACACAAAGTTGAATCGATCAACGGGAATGCTGCGCGCCGATTGCGAGCTTATCAGTCAGCGGTAGTAGCAGTAGTAGTAGCACACGTATATGTATATACGCGTGAGAAAATTCCATAGGGCGCGCGAAACCAACGCACTTGTGGTGGTGGAAATTCGGATGGAAAAGATTGATCGGGTCGGGGTGATATGGGCGCGGTGTGGTAGCGGTATTCCGAGGCGGGGTTTAAAGGGTGAGCGTGTAGAGATGATTGATACTGTCGATTTTGCCTGCTGATTCGATTAAGGATATATATAAATACACACACACACACACACGTGTGTGTGGTTGGTAGATGAAGCGCTCGATTTTGGGGAATGCTTGGTCGCAAGATGATATAGTTTTTTTTAGACTGCACGGGGTAGTCAGTAAAACGTAAGTGTATAGAGTGAGAGAGGGTCACTGTGTACATAGAGAGAGAGAGAGAGAGAGAGAGGATTTTCTTGTAACGTCGAATACGTGATTCTTGATGGGATGATTTCTTTAATGGAAAAACGTTGTACGATTGTTATATCATTTATTGTAAAAGTTTATATCATTGGAGGAAGTTATTCGTCGATGCAAAACGAATATTTTATACAATTTTTTTAAACGCACGTACTTTACATTTTGAAATTTCTCTTGTGTGCTTTCTATAAAGCTACGTGACTTTTACTGACAAAATGGTCCTTCGACAATTTTCTAAATTTACATTCAATAATTTTACCTCTGACAGACAGACAAGTAGTACTCCATATTTTATCTTAAAAAATCTATAATCATTTTTACGGAACAATTTTATCTTCGACGTTACTTTAAACGATAAAAATCGTTAGATAAACAATTTAAAAAGTTACTCTAATCACCGCCATAAACGTCAAAATAAATAAATGTGTTGTCAGTTCATACATTTCCATGTTTCTGTTAAAAAAAAGGCAAAACAAACTTTTTGCGTAAACAAAATCAAAGTTACAGCACGCCGTGGCATAGCATAACAGATAAAAAGTATTTATTGCGAAAGGGCAAACGTGAAAAAGCGACATACACCTCCCGGGAGTGTATATTGAATTGTACCCCAGAGGATTGAAGCTGGGAAAGAATCTTTGCCATCGTAAAAATTCCGGTGATTTCAAACAAAATTGACGGCTTCGACTTCCGGGATATAACACGAGTGTCATTTGTTTCTCTCTCTCCACCATCAGAATGACGTATGTAAAAATCAAGAATATTTATAGATCTGCGCGTCGTATGTAAAAAATAACCGTCGTAGTATGTGTTGTATACTGCGACTCAGACGAATGGCTTCATCGAAACCTTGAATATTGGCTCAAATGAGCTATACACTTGTTACGCGCACGAGCAGCGCGTATATGAGCGAAAGACTATAATATTGATGAGTGGCTATCCCTCTTGGCAAATCGAGAGCGATAAGACGAGAGAGAGAGAGAGAGCGAGAACACGCGTCTTTACTCATGTACAATCAGTGCGTGTATAGAAAGGTGACGCGTTGGTAAATCGGTTTGCCGTATAGTAGACAAGTATGGGTGTATAAGTCGAACTTTAGTTTTTTTTATATACGTGTAATGTAAAATTGTAATATATAGTGTGTGTGTTAATGTGTTGAAGTAGGTTAACGTATAAGTTTTAATTGTATTTACTTACAATGTTCCACGAATCGAACAATTACAAAGAAGTAAGTGTATATAACTATGTAGATTCGAAATTTATCGTTTCAAAACTGCTGTATTTTCCGTTGAAATTTATAGTAACTTTGTTTTGTAACGTATTACCCGAAATTATGTGTAAATTAATTAGTATACACTATGAAATAAGTGAGCTACAAAAACAATTTAAACGAAATAAGCAATTCTATAGTAGTCTATTTTCTTTGTCATCACTTATTATAAGAATGCAATCAAAAAGGCTGTCATCATTTGAAATGAATTCTATTTCATAACAATTTTAGCAAGAATCATTCCGCAATATATACTTTATGTACTCACTCTAAATGTCATGTAACAAATTGCAAGCTTTTCCATTGACTTACCTAAAACAGAAAAAAAAAATGAAAATTAGTTTATATAGCACATCGTACAACGTATATAATAGAGTTATTATATTTCTAATATCATTTCACTCTTTCAGACCCTACACCACAGAAAAAAAACCACATATAAATGCATAATACAAAACCTCTCATTCTTTATAACCTCATATACTAAACAATTCGATCATGCGCGCATTTCCAGGAGATCGTAAAACCTCACGCAGCAAACTTCTATATACCAGCAAATTAAACAATGCATTGTTCAGCAACTCGTGAACAAAAAACGAGCCTCGATTCTCCGAAGCTATATACTAATCCTAAACTCTCATCCGGCTAACGACCTTATAACAAACGAACGCGCGATTAATAATTCAGCGGCATATACAACGCGTGTATATACATGTCGGACGATTCTCTCGTCAAAAAGCGTATATCTCTCTCTGTCTCGTCTCTCGTTTCGCATCGCGCGTGCTGCGGCTGTACAGAAAAGGGGGAGATAACAATGCTGTATACTACTCCCGCGACAATTCTCGCCTCCCTCGCGCGCGCGCGCGTGTTAATCGACGTTAATTCCGCTCTTGCGCGCGCGACGCGGAAAAAAAGAGAGATATAGAAAGTTTAAATACCGACGCCCTCATGTGTTGGATACGTGTGTATATATAGGGGCGTACGCGGGTTTAATTGAAATCGCGCGCGGTGCGATTGAATTTTCGAGAGAGAGATGGTATATTGTGACATTACTGTGCGTGTATAGTGCCGTGGTGTATGGGTGGTAGTATACAGTGAGTGAATGGCTCTGAGATGGTGGATTTAGGGGTTTTTAATGTATTTATGGGTTGGTGTTTGTTGTGGGAGTTTTGTGTATTGAATTTATGGGGATGGTAAATTTATTCGATTAAAGTAATGTATAGGTTCTGTGATAGAGGTAGGCCATGAAAAGTTTTTTTCTTTTTTTTTTAATGATTTTGAAGTTTTATGTGATTTAATAGGAGGTAGCTGTAAATTAATTTGCATATGTAAAGATTGATAAATAAGGTTTCGTCATTTATATACAGTACTAAGTAACATTACTGCATTTATTTTTTTTACATTTTAAATAATTAAAAATTTATTAACATTACTTATTTTGATCGAAATAACCGAAATGAATTCATTAACTATCAAAATTGTTATGTTCATTTAAATAAAACACAGTCAAATAACTGTCGCTAATATCTCATCATGTGAATAAAAAAAAGCAGTCATAAAAACTACTCTAACTCCTTCGGAAGTTTTCAGGATCCTCTGAAATTTCTCTTGGCTGCTATAATTAAATTTACTTATTTTGCTCGTGAACCTGCATCTAGCACGGTAATTAAGACTTTGACGTAACTAAATTACGTTCGAAGCTCAAAATACTTTATTAATACTATATCCTAACAAGAAAAATTATTTATTACGCTGTTAGAACAGTTAGTTAACAGCACTTTATTATTGTAGAACAAACATTAATCACTTTAGTAGAGTATATACTCGAGTAGCAGCAAAGTATTTCATCATAATTCTTGATTTATAATTTAAATAACATTTTCAACATGATTTACAGTTTATCGCGCGATGCACGTGGCGGCGATTTTGACAATTTCTGCAAATTAATGAACGGTCAACACGCGTTGTATACAGAGAAATTTCATCTCTTTGAAAAAGAAATACACCATTTAACATAAATTAACATGAGATCCTTAACATTTAATGTATCACGTATACACAATGTGCGTAGGCGGAGAATGAAATTATTCGAGATCGTTTTATAAATCACTCTATAAAGGAACAAAAAGTTCATTTAAAATAAGTATATTCGCATCGAACGATTTCTCATTCAAGTGGCTTTATAAACAAGAACCATAAATCATATAACCACTCTTTCTCTCTCTCTCTCTCTCTCTCTCTCTCTCTCTCTCTCTCTCTTTCTTTATACATTATAAAAACATCAATCTCTTTCAATTTTCACAACATCTCTCTCAATTCAGCACACCAACCATCAACATTTTTAAAAACCATTTCCCGTGCTGAATATCAAGCATCAAAACCTATAAATCCCTGGGACTTACAACTCCCTAATTCAAATCAAAATCTCGCGTCTAATCACATTCGAATCCACGCGCGCTCGCGTGCATTTCCCTCCCGAACAATAATACCTCGAGTCGAACCTCCACCTCCTCCTCCTTCTCCTCTTCCAAATTACACACGATCCCTTCCTATATACCCACGCTTTCTCTCTCTCTATCTCTCAGTATAGTAATCTCGTACCGTACCCTCAGCGGAACAAACTCGGAACGTCAATCGATAGCACGTCAGAGAGAGAAACGACGACGTTACTGGCAGTCCTATATAGACTACTATACTCGCTCGACCGTTGCACCGAAATAATTCCCACTGTTCTCTCTCTCTCTCTCTCTCTACTGTTGCTGCACGAGTATATATATAGTATATAGGTATATATCGTGCGTCAACGCATGCACGGTGCCATCGCGTTGCGTTCGTGCGCCTTTTGACGTGTAATTTCGTCAGTGTCAGAGAGAGAGAGAGAGAGAGAGCTTGTGGATTCCACGCGATGCAGCACACGTCTCTCGTGCGGACCTTGACGCGCGCACGACAACGCGAAATTTCACCGTGTGTGATGATCATCGGCAGGGCGTGAGAGTGAGGTGCAGTATAACCGCGATTGTCTGTGGGATGTATGTATATATAGGTTTCCAATGGTCGACCAGGTGATGGTTTTTGATGGTGTCGAGATAATTGTAGTTTAATTTTGTAATTTGGCTATAACCGTGGCGTTTAATGTATATGACAGTGACAGGAATGCGAGAGAGACGATCGGGTGGTTTTTGTGTTTGAATAACGCGTTTCGGTTTGTAAATTGCGTAAATTATAATTATCATTGTAGAATACAATTAACAAAGCTGTCGAGCGCCGTGATGTATTTTAAGCTCTTTTAGACAGAATTATTAATAATATGTATACATACAATAAATTATACGTGAAATAATTTTGAATTGTAATAATTACCATCGTTAGCATTACAATATAACAAGAACCACTTTGTTACGCTATAGGTATATAGGTACTAATATTTCGTTTTCAACCGAACAGCGACGTCACAAATAAATTCAAATGCAAAGTATGTATATATAAATCCACATATAAATAAAAGCATCACGCGCAGTGTCCTGCGCCTCTCCTGTTCCCCGTAATTGAAATATTTCTACAGTATATATACCGATACACCGCATATTCACAGATCGATTTGTTACCCATCATCTACAACCTCCCATCATAACATTCTAATATAGCACATCACGCACGGTAGTTCACAGAACCGCCATCGGCTCGAATATAATGCTGCCTGCCCGCAGCAGCATCGTATAACATTCCACGAACCATAAAAATCGCACGTTCCTATACATACACGAAAATTCCAGCAACCAATCTATACATATACCATATCATCCAACAATACTGTCCCCCGTGGCGCGCGCGCGCGCGCGCAAACACACGTCGAAATGATAATAATAATAATCGCCGCGTATAATTTTATTATTCATTTATATATACATACACACGTCTCTTTCTCCTCTTTATATAATACAAGAGAAAAACTCCCGTGGCGTGTTATAGGTCACGATTGAGACGTAAAAGAAAAAAGAAGAAGAGAAAGAAGAAATTATAAACGAGGCATTTTTCCGTACGTAAAGTATATTCCAAATGTATTATAACCGCGTAAGCGCGCGCGCGCGCGTGGCCTTTCGCGAACGAAAGGTGGGAGACCGAAGAAGAAGGACATTAACGCGCAGAGGCGTAAACGAGCGGCAGGTATATATATATATAATACCTACACACCCGTTCTCTCTCTCTCTACTCCCTTTGTACATACGTACCTATACATACGTATATACATATATATGAACACACAGCGGTAATGAGCACGCAGCAGCAGCAGCAGCAGCAGCCGCTTCGTATCCGCGCGCACTTGTACTACTACTACTGCTGTTGCTCCTTCTCAGCTCTCGCGCACCGGTTTCTCCGTCTCTCTATTATTACCTGCCGTTCTGTGCTCTCTCTCTCTTTTCTTTGTGCTAAATCGCTTGCAGCCCCCTGAGATGAATATTCTATTTCGATGGGAATGTGTGTCCGCATATATATGCGGGGCGCGTGCATGTGCGATTTGGTTTAACGACGGGTGTATTAGCAGGTGGGCTGAATGTACGGGTATATATGTGTATGTATATATATGTATATAATATGTGGAGAAAGGTATAATGATGGATGGGACGCACGCGTGGTCGCGTAATTACGAAATTGAATATATAATGATTGGTGGTCGAATGCGTTGTTTTTTTTTTGTTTTTTATTTTATTTTATTTGGGACTCGTTTTTCAATGCTTGTTTGCTACGCGGTCAAGTGTTTGTAGAAAGTATCGCGTTACTGATTGCACGTCGCTTGGAAGTGTCTTTTTTTTTTAGGCGTGGAATGTATTTAATAGCTAGATGGTATTAATCTGTTAATGTGGATGTGAATTGCTTTAAGGATGTTTTTGTCGAGATAATTACGTGCTTTTAGTGCATAAGGTTTCTTTTTTTTTTTTATTTTATGTAAGCGAGGTTTTCTAGCGTTGACTAAGTCACTTTCGAACTAGTTAACTTTTTAGTTGAGTGTTATCAACTTTTTCAATACAGTGTTTTTAATTAATTTAATCTATGTTGTTTAGATTAGTTCAATTGATTGTGTATATATATAGCGTATCTAATTCAACAGAATTAATTTTTACCTAATTTTGTTTGATATTCATTAAAATTGGAACGTATACATATAATATCATATTAAACCATTAAACCATATTAACAACAAAGAATTATCCACAAGAAAACCTCACCTTGGCAAAAACGTCAATATCAAATAACAACCGCTCTCTGTACTCTTTCTTATATATATATATACATAAAGACACTTCGCATGAAGAAGCGAGTTCAAGAGGAGACGAGCCACTCAGCCGGTTTTTGATGCGCGCGACGTGTATACATATAATAGGCCAGTAATGCGCTGGAACAAGCCGCGCGCAAAGGAATACCAAGACAAATAGAAATGTATGGTTGTACCGGAAGAGGATTGTACTAGAGGAGCGCGAAGATAAAATGGTTGAGCGAAAGAGGGATAGTGTGTGTGAGAGAGAGTGAGTAGAGACACACTCAAGGTGGCTCGAGGGAATGGGATGTAAACTGAAGAGAGATGATAACCCCGCGCACGAGTGCAAGAGTGAAAACTGAGGCGACGACGAAGCTGTTGCGTGTATAGCTTTCGTATACTGTATAGTAATGTACACCGTGTTGATGTTTTGCAGTCGAGGGGAATTTATTGAACGCGGTGGTGAGGGGGTTCGGGTTCGAGAGAATGTGTATGTATAACAATGTCGTCGTGGATTGTGAAATTTTATAATCCAAAAATAGTGTTCTTATATCACCCTTCATCCAAGTAAATATAACAGGATTTCTTAAACAATAACTAACAAACCAATATGCATTTTGTTATGTCAAAATGATGCTAATGTCCGCTTTATTATAAGTTATTAAAAATGATTCTAATGTACATACAGACAACAGTACTCCTATGTCCTTTTTTATGTAAAGTCTCGAAATGAAGTAAAATCAATCTTTTAAAAAAATTAAAGTTAAACAAGAAAAATGTCAATGAGGGTTTCGTCCCGGCTACTAGAGTGGACTCATCAGTGATGCTCTATAGTAGCCTCCATCAGACCGGATTGGAAAGTAAAAGTCATCAAAATCGGTACTCTGAGTCTTCGTTTCTTGTAATACTATTCGTCTTGTAATCACTGATGAGTCCACTCTAGTAGCCGGGACGAAACCCTCATTGACGTTTTTCTTGTTTAAATTTAATTTTTTTAAAAGATTGATTTTACTCCATTTCGAGCCTTTATATAAAAAAGGAGTACTGTTGTCTGTTTGTACGTTAGATTAATTTGTAATAACAATATGAATTTTCTTTATATTTTTTGTAAAAATTCATCTCTAACCGTTTATTCGAATATATTATCAACGCAGATTACATGCGATTTACTGTACATTAAACCCCTTCTATATATATGTATGCACATTGAGAGATAGAGCGACTAGCGATGCAAGGTATATTATAAGGTACGAAACATTCGTGCTCGCGCTCTGCCAGTGGAATTGCATGATGGGCGAAAATGACAGCTTGCCTCTCTCGCGATCGTTCCGGATGATTTCCTCCGGTGACAGGCACGAGCAATTAAAATTACTATATATACCACCCCGAAACCTGTAATTTAACGTTACATTTGCCGACTCCAATAATATACACTCCCCCAGCGAAATTGCACGTGCAAAATTTCTCTTCTATATATAGTATTAATAACACTCGTAATAACGATATTTAAAGCATTTTATAATTTCTATAGATAGACGCATCCTTTTACGCTATTTATTCTGCGAATCCATATAAACACTTCATCCTGTATACCAGACCGTTTATTCAAATTAATCCATTACTATAACTATACGGTATAAAGAACCCAAAATCCTTCATAAATAATTTACCACTACCACTACTACTACTACTACAAAAATTGCACGCACGCAGACATGTAACTCCCTGCAAAAAAAAAGAGTTCTTGTAACAAAGACACTCGCACGCGTATATATATATATACACGCGACCTTATAGCCTATCTCTCGGCGACATCGCGACAAATTTCCGCTTCTCGACGCAGCGTGAAACGGGGCCTCTCCGGACTCTCCCCGCGGTGTGTTCCACCTTTCTCTCTCTCTCTTCTCTTTGTCATGCTCGCATTTATTGCAGTTCTCTCTCTCACTCACACTTGCGCGTATATATCCCCCTACTCTCGTCGTCGTCGTACAAAGAGCGCGTCTAACGATATTTCCATCTCCGCCCACTTCTTGTACGAAATCTCGCGTTACACATACACACACTCTCGGTCGCGCGCCCTTTCTCTTTCACGTGTATATATAGGGGATATAGACGCGCAGACCGTCCGTCTTTGTGATCCTCTTTAAAGGCGTCGGTCAGCTGTCGCTGCGTCGTATATATAGTGTTATATGTATATACAAGGCGTGTGAGACGAACTCACGGCGTGCTTTTAATTGGTCGGTCGGTCAGTTTTACGAGCGTAGATCGACGAGCGCGCGCTCCATGGTTTATCAGAGTGTATGTAGCATGGGAAAGAGGTCGCGTATATACTATACGTATATTACATATATAGTATATCCCTTCCTGCGAATAAGAGTTTACTGCGGCGATTTGTCGTTAAAAAAAAGTTTGCCCTTTTCGTGTAAGAAAATCCAGTATGTATAGATATAAGAAGAAAGTTTCTAAAATCTGCGATTGGTATATATATATTTGATGAGCGAATGTAATTAGTTGCGCGAAAGGTTTTAGATATAATCAGCGTGTCGTCGGTGGAAAGGAAGAATGATGATGATGATGACGATGGTAGAGAGAACGATAAAGTAGAAGACAAATTCGTTGACGCGCATATCAGTGCGAGCTGGTTTCTCCAAATTAATTCTGATGTAAAGCAACAATATAATATGCACACACGTCGTCGTTTCGATTTTACACTTTTTATTTTTTAGCTTTTTTGGAAGAATTGAGAAATATGAAACTTTCGTTAATCGTGAGAGGTGTATATACTCGTTTTAATATACACGCAGGTGTTTATATATTTCGATGAAATTTAATTACAGGCAAAAGCTTTCAAATTATTGCTGTAAGAATTTTAACAACACAGGTCTGGCCCACATATATTATATAGATATATATGCAATATCGCGAAGGATTGCGTAACAATGGCTTTTAGCGTAATCCAAAACTCGCCACTGTTTTGTGTGAATGAACAGCAGCAGCAGCAACGGCGCTTGATATTTCATCATAAAAAGCTACATCAAACGTCGTTCCGTCCAGATATTAAAAGATTTTAGAGCCTTTCTACGTATGACGACATTTACCCACTGACGTATCTATAAAGCTGCGTATACGAACCTTATATGTATATAACATTTTAACCTCTATAACAACAATATTCCTCCTCAACAACAATTACCTCCATTCCCAATATGATTAAACCAATCCTACAAGCCAATCCACATCCTCCTCTTCAAAAAATTAAAAAAAAAGAAACGAGCGAACCTCGGTCTCTCGCGTATATTACACGATCGATTCAACGCGCTGAATGAAACCTCGCGCGCTTGCAAAAAGCGCGAGACGTTGCTCTGAGAGTCCCGCATACATGTATACAACATATACACATATACAGTGAGAGACAGAGCGCGTCGTTCATTCATAAAACGGCTCTCTTTCTGCTGCTCACTCGCTCGCTTATTAGAGCCGCCGACGTGTCGGTCATTCACGTCGTATGCGTCGCCGCCGCGACTGACCGCGTGGGTCGCGACGGCGACGACGACGATTCGTGAAAGACGCCCAGTGTGTATAAGTATACGCGTACGTATACATATATATATACATATCTGTCTGTCTCTCGATCCTCTCGTCCTGTGTAGTATGCATGTATGTTTCTCCGTTTACTTTATACAGCGACGCGGCGCGTGTAGTAGCAGAAGTCAGTATAGACTTTCGCAATGCGATTATTGGCGCGTGTGTATATATCGATTATGCAAGAGTCGCTACCGCGTGTGTATATAGAACGTTGACGTGTTATACTGGTACAGTTGCATGTACGCGCATATATTCAAACGGCGGTGTTTTTATGGTTAAGGATTTTGAGGGAATTTACGTGTATTGTATATATATACGTGTACGGAAAGACACGAGGAAGTTGGACGCGCGGATGTTGTTGTTGTTGTTGTGTATATACAAGTGGTTGCGGGCACGTTGCGCAAGATATATAAATTCGTGAGTTATAGGGTTCAGTTTGGCTGTACAGATCGGAATTGATATAATGTAGAATGCATGTGCTGCGCGCTTTCTATACGCGGGTTATTCACGTTCAATTGAGCTTATAGGTATGTTATAGGTATATTTTAAGAAAATGGGATCGCGCGCGACTGGATTTTGTATATCGGTGTCTCGTGTGCTATATACATATAAGCGGGGATTGAAATTTTTTTTATCTGGGTGTGTGTATATGTGTTTATGTAATGGAATAAATGGTTAGTGGACTGTGCGCGCGACGACTGTTTGGCTTATATATACATGATCGAAAGTCCCTTTCTTTTATACTTTTACTCGTTGACGGCGTACGATATATTGATGTAGATCATGAGTTGCTCTCTGCGAGAGATTGACTTTCAAATTTATTAAAGGTCTCGGTGGAAAAAAAAGGTTACGCGAATTTTGCTGTATATTGTCGTGTGAAAAATCAAGCGTATATGGGTATATAATTCGCTTGTGATATAACCAATTATGGTCTGTGAAAGGAATAACACGTGTTTTAAAATGTCGTCGTCGGACTGATTATGGTCACGCGACTACATATATATATAAGAATATTGCGATACGCTAACAAGAACATTATCGATAAACAATTACACAGCAACACTATACCACGAGATATATTAATAAATTACATCATTCCACGTGCACCAACAACGGACCATTCCACCCATAATTCGTGGTATCTACCCCTGCATCGTTCGATAAATTAATCTCGTAGCTAAAAAATCTCTCTCTTTCTCCGCGCCTCCTCCTCCTCATCATCATCATCATCTCTTCGCTAATTTTCTTCGTTCCACTCGCGCTACAAATCACCGGCTGCTTACATATATACATTTATACATCCACCCTTGCATATACCACCACCGCATATTGTTTCCTATTACCTAAACGAAAAATCTCGCGTTGGCTCTCGCGCGTTGGCACAAAAAGAAACACATTGCAAAAAGAGAGGACTACTCGCGTATATCTATATATATATATAGAAGCGACATGCCTTGGGCGGTTTCCCAAGATAAAACGCTTATGCGCGCTCTATGCCGCGTGCGCGAGAAAAAGCCCACAAATTCATTAAAGCCGATCCCGCAGCGATAAGGAAGTTTTATAATATGCCTGTACAGCTTCGCGCCTATATATATATATATACGTATATAACGCGCGTACGCGGGCAAAAATTTATGTCCAAAGGTAAAATCGAAGGGAGAAAACATAGCTATAGCCAAGAGAGAGAGAGAGAGCGAGAAGAGCAAAGGGTTAGCCGCGTGTAAAAAGACCGCGTGTACCTCTCTCTCTCTATATATATAACGCCCATAGTGCTATATACACGCGCGCGGTCGGCTATTCATTCTCGCGCGGGTTCGCGCACGTGGAGGTGTACGTACGTATGTATGTATATATACATATATACAAGCGCAGCCTTTTTTTTGCTCGACGTATATAATACTTCCTTCGTTGAGGCTCGTACAGTCTCTTTGTTTCTCGCGGGCAGAGTTCTACACTGGGAAAATTTTCGACGAAGAGAGGTTTTTCTTATTTCTTTGTAGCCACGGTTAAAGAGGGTTCGAAGGAGCGGAGGAATGAAATACACGCGCGGAACGGCCTCACTATGGGCGAAGGGAAAATTAATTATTCCGGAATCGGAAAGGAAGGTTTTGCGCGAGGAGTAATCATGGTTTAATTGGTTTCGTTAGGGGGCGAGAGTTGTTTTTTCTTTTTTTGTAAAGAGGTTGGTTCTTGTTATTTGAATGGCGAAGGTATGTATATAATGTTGGGAGCGGTCGTATATAGAGAGAAGTTGGGAAATTAAAATTCGCCCGGGCTGCGCTTTGATTGGCGGGCGATGAGAGGTGACCTAGTTCCCTCGCTGTGTTACTCTGTTTTATACGTGTATATTCGAATTAATGGTTTAATGTTGCGATTTTTTTGTTGGGATTTTCTAGAAGTTAAAGATTAATTTTTAATGTTTGATGTACTTTTGATGTGAATCTTATCCCGCGACTTGTCAAGTTTGTAAGGGAGGTATTTTTATGAGAAATTCAACGTTTCGTCGTTGTTAAGATAGTTGCTGTGACGACGAGGATAGAGCAGGCGTAAATCTCAAGAGAGGCTACATGGAAATTCCATTTATTTGGTAATATTTGCGAGCACAAAGCGCCAGCCGCAGAGTTGATTAAAATCCAAGCATTGTATTAAGAGACACTGATGTACTGCGAAGAAGAGCGGAGGAGTTTTGGAAAACCGTTTTCTTCGTTATTACAAAATCTCATTTGTCAGTTTTCACTTTCTCACTGTACACCCAACAACATTCCTGCATTATTTTACAAATTCTTTAGCTTGAATGAAAGTTTAAGTCGTATATATTTGCCTTTTCATGTGAATAGTATCAATTTCTGGAAACTTTTCTTAAAGGTAAGTAGGTCAGACGGCATAGAATTATATATAGTTAAGTAATAAAATACCATGTACGTAAAACTATAATAAATTTCGAAACGTGTCTTGAGTTCATTTACTATTTTTAACGGAATGATCATGTTATGTCAGTACAATTTATTTTATATCATTAAAATAAATATCATTAATATTTTCTGACCATATCTCTGGTAGAACTATTAACCATAAATTATCTATTTTTTCATTAACTTTATATGGCCGAAAACAATAATGTGGTTTTATTTGATAATTATTGCGTAAATTTAAAGTAAATATTGCCATTTACTATTGACATTATTTTTAAGCATCATTGCTAAATATTAATTTTTTTTTAAATACTTCCATTTAGACCATTAATTATGAATGATATCCTTAATTATCAACAAACCAAATTCAGCACATAAAATTAATCGCCAAATTATATAAAAAAAATCGCTGCCAGTTATCATTACCAAAACCAGCATATTCCATCAACGTTCATTTCCAAACACACAAACAACTACTAATAATAATAATATCCTCTCCATCCGTCCTCCGCAGATCTCACTCGCATACATACGCGCGTCATCATTCCTCTGAAATCCTCTCTCTATTACACCTCACGCGTGTTCGCTCACGTCTATACTCCTATATAGACCTCTCAATTATTCTCGCTCTCTCTCTCTCTCTCTCTCATCGACCAAATCGCTCTCCTCACATCAATCCACCCACATTCACATACATGTACGCGATCAACATCATACTACAGCTATTATACACAACCCACCTATATACTGCTACCAACCTACACGCGTACACTCAGGACAAGTCGAAATCGTAAACATCGTAATCTCGCTCTATACTCGAGCGTAATTGCACCGGTGCAGCAGCAGCAGCAACAGCAGTCGGGAATTCAATTTGTCGCGTGTGCGCGTGGCTCTTTTTTTCCGCATTGCCGCGGCGGCGGCGGCGAATGGTTAATTAAATCAAGCGAGGCGTAATGAAACCCGAAGAGCCTGCTGCGCTTCTTCTTCTTCTTCCGTTTATGACTTACGGCACTTGCAGTATATACGTGTGTGTGTGTATTTGTGTGATGTAGTCGTTGGGTTTTATTGTACGTAGGTGTGTACTGTGGTTTTTTCTTCTTTTTCAGGTTTCTGTAGAGAGAGAGAAAGATTAGGAGAATGAGAGTCGAATAACGTCCGTTGCGAAATCACGTGCCTCTATACGTCGCACACGCGCGCGTTACGGACAATTTTATTGGGCACGTGTATATAAAGCGATAGTGTATATATAGGTATAATATACATATGCTGTTCTGCGTGAAAGTATGGAAATATCTCGGCTCTCTGTTGTTGTTGAGAAGGATATATTGAACTGCTTTGCGCGTGGAGTTACATATACATTATTACATCCTTTTTCTCTCAAAGCTCCTGCATAAATATATGCATATATGTATGTACTATATAAAGTAACCTTTCCTATACTATCAATCGCCACATATATGTTATATGTACATAATATATGTGTGTATATGTACTTTCGGCGAAAGGACTACAACTACTACTGTAGTATATATAAATACGTATTCATCTGAATTTTTTAATTATCCTTTCTTCGCGGTGTACCTCTAAGAAAACCGTCTAATTAAATTTCAACCTATTTAAATGTTAATTGGCATCGTTTTATTGCACATGACATGGCAGGGGCTTTAATATTCCCGAGCGCGGTAGCTTATTTACGTCCCGTGACTAAAAGTTTAGTGCAAAATTTTATTGCGCCTTGTGTATACATATATTTTTTTTCTTCTCTTTTTTTTTATCTGCGTGAGTGTATACGTTATATTCTACTCTGACGGCCCCGACCGTCATATGTGTGTGTGTGCGGAGTTTTAGAACGAAAGTGAAATGCTTTATTCATAACGTTTTCACATTCGAATTGTTTAATTATATTTTCAGGCGAGTTTTATTTACTATTTTTTTTATGATGTGTCCTTGTTTTCTATGTTTATTTTCGGATTGCCATCGTCACGAGTTATATATATAGTTGTGTATACAATAATTTAGAAACTATCAAAGAAAAGTAATTCAAATAAATCCACTACAATTTTATCGAAAAAAAAATGTTTCATTTAGCCTAATATTCAATATAAATTCTTTCAATTCGAACAAAACACAATATATCTCCACACCACCACAATACACTTAACAATTATATACAAAACGACTTCCTCTCCTCAACCGCCCCCAATCAATATTATGACTTACGTACTCGATAATAAAACCACAAAATAAAAAGAAAAAACCCGAACATATACTGCTGCTCCTTCGCTATGCTAATTTCCCGTCCGCAGTATCATATTTCATCTTTACGAAACAAAGCGTTACAAAACAATGAGGACAGCGACTCCGCCGCGCGCGCGCGGGACGGTATACATTACGCCCGCTAAATTACCCTTTTAATCTCGCAACAATCGACATACACACACACAGCCAACCACGACACCTTTGCCATACACAACTTTCCAACCGGCGCTTCGCAATTATCGCCTCGAAAAACTCATCCCGAACCGAAAACTATATACTATCCTATACTCGTATACATACATACATACATATACATACTATATATCCGTACTACAAAAAGACCACCCAAGGCCACGCTTCACACACACACACACACACATCTTTTAATAAGGAGCATAGCTCGCGCTCGCGAGCGCGCGGGACAATTAGAAAGTGCCCGTGCGCGTGTTCGCGAGCGAGCGCATGGGCGGCTTTGTTCGCAAATCGGCGCCCACGCGAAAGGAAAAGTATATATGTATATGTGGCGATCATAATACGTCCCCTCCGGTAAGGCGTACAGCAGCATATACACGGTTATATAGAGAGTATAATATTCCGCGTTCACGCGCGTCATGTGTATAGAGTATATTTCGCCACCGGAATAAGCGCGGGATTTCAATTTGGTTAAAGAGAGAGAAAGAGGAAAATGGAATTCTCGCGCGCGTGCACGCGGGCGCCTGTTAATTGCTCACTGTGTGTGCTGCTGCGAGCGAGGTTTAGACGCGACGAACGTGCATGTATATACGTGCTCTTGTCTTATGGGTTTCACACACCGCGTGTATTATAGTGTATAATAATATGACGAGGTGAGAGACTTTTTTTTTGCTAATGATATACTATATGTACGCACGAGGTTGAAGAAGGCAATGTTTCCGAAAATTTCTTCGTTGATGTCTTCGTTTCTTTTTATATGGTTTTTTTTGCGTGTGAGGGAAAAGAATAGTAAAAAAGATTTTTTTTCTTTAATGTAGGATAATTTAGGTACGTCTTGAGCTAGGGTATCCGATTTCTTTTTGTTTTTTTTTTTTAGCAATGTGCAAGAACTGAATCCGTAAATGTAGCGAACGTTCGGGGTTGACCTTCGGGTCGGAGAAATAATCGATTTTCCCATAAAGCTATTGGCGGTCAGTCGAGTAAAAGTGAAAAAACGCCGCTCGATGTCGAGAGGCAGAGATTGTGGCTAACTGAGTGTAAATACTGACATTTCTTGTAACGCGCGCCAATCACTCACACATCTCAATGGCCGGAGGGAAAAAACTCAACGCTGCGAGATAACGTTGAGTATATAGGTGATATGTTTTGCTACTGCCACATTGAACCGAGAAACAGTAAAATTCCTCAATGTTCCGTATTCTTACAATATATATATATGACGAACAATCCACGTCTTAAATTGTACATATATAATAAAAAAATAGATCCTATAACTTTCTTACTCTACTAAACACACGCCGCGTGTATGCTACCTTGAAAAAAAAAACTTTCTAATCCCCGCCACACGAATATAATATTAATACCCCCTGCACCAGATATATATATATATATATTCATTAGCATCCTAAACGCACACGCGCGTGCGCGTGCACGCTGCCGCATAAACACAGCCGTTCAGTCACGCTTCGTAGCACGCGTACCGAAACTCCTGCACACACTCTTATAACGGACGATAAATGCAGCCACGTGCTTGTATATATATATACGCCCCTCTTCTACCAAATTCCGACGAAAATTCAACGCAAATCCGGTCTCGAAAATCAGCATATATAAGTTATTATATATGTTTCCTCGAGCCGCAAAACAATATATCGGCACGCGCGTGTATGCGGAACCACAGGTATATTATAGTGCCACGTGTGTATATAAGCGTGATACAGTGATAATAATAAATCATGCCATGGTGGCGATTAACGAGCCGTTCGTTTATTAACAACGCCGCGGCGCGTGCGTTTCGTTACGCGCGCGTGCCCGGAATGCATGCGTGCGGCTGCGGAAAAATTTCACTAGAGTGAAAACTATATGCGCGATGCGTATATTATATATATATATACTAGATGGTATGCGGATCGAAAGAAAGAGCGCGATGACCTTGTTGCGCATCCTCGTTCTTCTTTTTTTTTTACAGTGCGCGGAGTGTATACGAAGATTCTATTATTATGGGCGAGAGTATAATAGATATTGTATATATCGGTATGTTTTGATGGTATGTGGAGAGTTCGGATGTGTGTTGTCAATTTTTGCGGAATTATGTAACGCATATGTGATGGACAGTCGCGCGTCGATGTTCGATAATGAGATAAAAAACAATGATGGAGAGAGAAAGAGAGAGAGAGAGAGATCCGGTGATGGTGTATATGTGAGTGTGTGTGATGATGATGATGATGATGCTAAGCGTTATCTTTTGATGTTTCGTAACGAGATAAACGCGCGCGTTTTCGTTGTCTCTTTGCGTGGTAGAATGCTAATAGACTGTAAACAACACGACGAATCTGTATACATGCGTCGTTCGTATTATGTATAATGGAATTTTCAGTCAGTATAACTGTTTTTAGAAAGTTATATGTGTTACGTTTGGGGATGATGTGTTTCGTTGTTATTTCATCGTTGGGTAGAAATAAAATGGAAATACAGTGATCAAAAATACTAGGCGTTTTTTTTTTAAAGATAAATTAATTCGTTTTTTTGTGGAACTGACAGCGTAATACCATGTTTTATAATAAAAAAGCAGAATAATTTTGTGAGTGAAGAATATGATATAAAGTAATTCTGTTTATTATATATGTTTTTTTTCGAGAGTTAAAAGTGGAGTATGACGTATATGATTCAATAGCGTTAAAAGGAAATTCTAGATTTTCCAGGCTAGTTAGATGATTTCACGGGAAATTAATTTATAATGCTTCAAAGAGTTACGAATACTTTTCAGTGCTTTTGTACATTGAGCACACACAGTCGTCCTCTCTCTTTTTTCTTCTCTCTGGTTCACTCGACTGAAGCATTTGGTTTTACACAAGAAATTTAAAAAAAATAATATGCTTTAGTATATTTTCAACGAACCAAAAAAAAATTTCGAATACGTAATATTTGCATTTTAATATACTATACTTGTATGAATAAATTATATTGATGAAGCGGTAATGTAAATTTTTTTTGTGTTCATGAATTATGAAACGCTTTTAATATATATCGAAAAAATAATTTGAATACAAATTTTGGCGGGCTTGCAATTTACAATGTAATAACAATGTACCGTTGTGTTGTTACATAAATATGTTAACACGGGCGCGTGTTACTTTTTAATTTTGTTTTTTATATAAATATATTCAAAATATATGCAAAGATTAATAACGTGAAAACGATCATGTAAGAAAAACGAGAGAATTAACGAAGCAAGTATTTTTCGAGAAAATGAGCTTTTCTATGTACTTCCTTTAATTTATGTGCCAATCTAGGCGTATAGCGAGGAAAATAAATTGGGTCGTTAGGTGATCGATAGCCTATTATGCTTTCTTCCTCTTTTTTTTTCTTACACGGAACTTGAATGGCTGCCATTATAAGAATGATGAAGTTGCCCTGTAATTCTTAACCCTCGTATACGTATCTAACAACCCAACAGCCTGTTTATTATAAAAATTTCAAGAATCTCGCATTATATAATCATTATAATTTTATCTCATTTCATTGAACGAACATATAACCAAACCATCTATAAAATTCTATACATACAACCATGTTTAACAACCTATAATATTCCTTACTCAACGACAAATAAATATATATTAATCAACGAACTTGCCTTAAACACACGCATATAGTAACACACAAAACTCGTTATCACCACACCGTGCGGCGACACCAAGTTCACTCACCTCACACAATTCAGTAGGTTAAAAGCGCGCGCACGTTGCGTCACGCACTGGAGAAATTTCATAGCGAAATAATAAGCCCCCTCTGCATTGTATATATATATATATACAACATACATAGCGTATAAGCGCCATCGTGTGTGGTGTGCAACTCGACAACGGATATCGACGAGTGCTGCGTCGCGCAATACGCAGGAAATCGATTATGCGAGTGCGTGAAGCAATTACCAAACAATCGCGCATTAACATCCAAGAGAGTATACGAACACGTTTTTCTTGCCGGGTTTGTTAAGGAAAAGAGGTACCTAGTTATAATCGTATATATGAAGAGAGGGACAAATCAGAAGCGTATAGATCGGGGGGGCTGAATAATTTTTAAACTTCAACACGAGACTTAATCAATCGTGAGTCAGAGTTTATATCGGGATAGCTGCTATGGCTATTAATAGATCGATTGTAATCTGGTACTTATCGATTGTGAAAATTTATTTGATTAGCTACGATTAAAAACGATTCGAGCTACCGTTATATACTACTTAGTTAACGAACGAGATAAAAGAAGAACTTAATATATATGCGTTTTTCAAGAACAACCCAAACAGTAGCTGCGTCTCGCTCGCTTATAAACAAAACGATAAAAGCGTTTACATAAAACCGCTATACCAATGCCCATTACCCGCATACCACGCGTATGCGCATACCGCACTCTTCCGCACCAAACTCACACAACAGCAGCAGTACCTTTCCCGGGTCGCACAATAATCCCAACACCTCGAAACCTTCGCGGCACTCGCCGCCTCACGAATTTTCGTCGTAGTCGCAGCACGACGATCGTTAAAATCCGTTACATAACCATCGTCGCGTTGCTGCTGCACGCGCCACAGGCTTCTCTCTTATCGGACGTTCAACAAGTCGCTGCTGCTGATCCTATACTATAGCATATACACACGGTTGTGCATGCAACACGTGTGTGCGACGGCGGTGCTTTTTCGGAACCCTATATATACACTGCAGCAGCTGACAAATAGTCGCGAGTCTCGATAAGTGCAGGCTTATCCTCGCGCCTCGCGCGAATGATTTACGGGCGGGAATTCGCATGTGCATGCGGTCGCATAAAAGTTTTTTTTTCTTTTTCGTCGCGATCATGGAAGACGCGAGAAATAAACATTCGCACGACGCTTTATTTGGATTTTCGTCGCGAATATATGTGTGCGTGTGCGCGGATATATATGCAGATGATATTGTATGCTGGGTTGTGGTTTATCGAAGACGCGCTCCTCTCGTTTGTGTTTATATTATATATATACGGTTTAATCGTTCGGTGGCATTTCTTCTCTGAGTATGCATATATATAAATGTACATAGCCACGATACATTTGAGATGCGCACGCGCGCGCGCAAGGTACAGATAATGTTATCGAGTCGAGTTTTTCTTCGGAAGAGAAAGAGAGAGAGAGAGAGAGAGAGTTGCTTTGGAAGTGAGGAGAACGAGGTTTCGGAGAATTGCGTTTTTCCGTATCTTATCGTCAATGAAAACCGTATACGAGCATAACCTTCGCGGGCGCACGCTTGTCTCTCGGACTCTACCCTTCTTTTCGTTTTGTATATACGCGCGATATACAAAGTTTACTGGTTATTGGAGCTAAATAATGTTTTGTAACCCCGCGAGTATTACAGTGTTGGGTATCTGAATGACTCTCTTTTTTTCTACTTCCTGTTGTTGTTGCATAAGTATCGTGATATTTATGAATCGTAAAATTATATTTTTACATATATATATAAGATAAAAGCACTTGAAGAAAGAAAGACGGGTATTGAATAGTTGTAAAACTTTAACTCAAGGCATAAATATATATATATAGTGTTTTCGCACGCTTTCCTTTAATTATCCGGGCTGCTGATAAAGTCGGGCAAATTCGCAACTCTCCTAATCGATTTCACTTAATCTCGATTCGTTTAAAAAGTAAATATACTCTTAACGGTATATAATTAACAGTTTTTACTCTATACAAACATGTTTAATTAATTACTTAGATTTTTTTCTTAATTTACCATTACCATTAGCAAAAGAAATTTCTCTCAACCTATATATATATATTTCATCAAATTTATATTACACACTTATAATAAATACAATTTTCAATTTCTATTCAGTCACGTCCTATTTTTCCTCCTATATATACCCATACACGCTCGTATATTAACACTCTAATCACTCACCTCCTCTCTACAGTGATCTCCTCTAACATATTATGCATCACATGCACATTACACATACCAGCAGTTCTCCAACTCGCCAATATATATATACACACGCACATATACCCATTAAATTTCAATCGCGGACACTCTCCATCGCGCGCGTGCCCATTCAACCCCATTACCCCGATCGCGAATTTATATTGGAATTAACTGTTATCAATTGGATGACCCACGCGCTACTATATGGCTCATCTCTCTCTCTCTCTTGCTATGCCTTTGTAGCCCGCGATGTAGGCCACATATTAACGAGAGAGTAGGCCCCACGTATATGCATACGCGCACCTCAATAAAGTAACAGCAGCACTACAGCACAGCAACATCGTCGTAGCTGCGCGTAGTACAGTAAAAAAATTTTATTAACGACGAGAGAGAAAAAGGATGAAGATGCACGTGATACGTTATAACGCTCTGGTAATTCGAATGCTTTCATTTCGCCTGTTGCTTTATAATCAGCTACTATGCTGCTACTACTCTGTTATATATGTGTATATGAGGAGCGAGTCTACGTGTGCTAATGACTCGCGCGCGCTCGTGTACCTATGTTCACCGGGGATATTGAATAGCTCTCGATGGTGGCGGCGGCGGCGGCGGCGGCGACGAGTTCATAGATATAGCCGTATAATTTGATAAATTGGAAATTGGGACAGGGTAGAGAGAGAGAGGAGTCGGAATTAGTGTCTGCGCGTGCGCACACTTACTCATATGGATTTTACGTATGTGCATGCCCGTGGGATTGAGTCATCGGACGATGCAGATATACATAGTGGCGTCCGAATTGGAACGCCGATTAGTTATCTAATAAATATATATGTACACTCGCGTTTGTAATATATCTATACGGTTCTGCGACGACCTTGTGTGTATGCGTAGTGTGTGTGCTTTTATGTTTTTCTTATGCTAATTGAAATACATGTAAGTGACAGCCATAAAGTTAAGAGACAATGCGGTTTAGATCTCGATAAATGTATAGGCGCGTGCGCGGGGAGTATTAATTCGGTTGACATGAAAATCAGAGGCGAATTATCATGTTGTGTATTGGGAATCAAGGTTAAACTATTCAGTCGTCGGCGCCAAAAGTTGTGTGGATATATGGCAGAACAGTGGACGGTATGTATAAACATTCAAGAGTTATGACGCGGCATGCCAAATATGAAAGAGAGAGAGAGAGAAGCCATCCGAGGAGAACAATGAGAGATTCGCGAGAGGCGGAAGTCCATACGTATATACGCGCGCGAGCATGACCTACAATTTAAAACCTGTTCCGTACCAAAACAAAGCTGCTATACTATATGCGTATATATTACACATCGTTCACGTTCGCGTTCGCTCTTATAAAATGAAAATTAATTCCGCCTATATATACATTAACATTCTTAACGGTCGCTTTCTTTCGCGTGTGTGTATATATATAATAAAAGCAGGCATACGATGTAAGGCTCAAAATTTTAGATTTCTCGTCATCAGCAGCCAAGCTGTAGCGTCGAGGACAACTAGCATGAACAATACAATCAATACAACGGAAAGTTTTAGCTAAAAGGTCATCGAACCATGTTTTACTACCGTACGATCGCTATTATCATCGTCATAAGTCGTAAAATCATCGTTGTTACCCTTACCGAAAATCAAGCATCTCACGTCAAATACTAACCGAACTCTTCGATACATACATGTATTACACGTTCGCACCACTTTCATTGTCCCCCCCTTTTCATATATATATATATACACGCATGTATTGAACTTAATTTCAGTCAACAAACGCCGCTGCTGTTCTTCTCTGCCTTTCTCTCTCTCTCTCTCTCTCTCTCTTTCCACTCTTCCTTTCATCCTCTTTCTCTCTCTCCCTCTCGTTCGTTTTCAAGAGGGAGACTCGCAAGCTAACAGACCCCATTCACACGACGCGTCAAGTGTCCGGGGGCCCCATTTTTCAAGACGACGACTACGACGACTCCCCGCTTGCTCTGTTCTATATACACTCACACACACACACATATATAGGATGGAAACTCCCCTGATAAATATAAGGCGTGGTAGGTTCGACTACGTGCTCTACTACTAGTCTTGGTGTGAGGAGAGAGTAGAACGATTAACGATTGTGTTGTTGCACTCGTATCGCGACGCGATCGCATAAATCAGTCGTCGTGTGTAGCAGCAGCAGCAGCGCGGAAAAAGTTGGTATATATAGTGAAAGAAGAGACGCGCTGCGGTGGTATATATATAGTGTGGTGGTGCCGATCGATTTGAATGTGAGAGGTTATTTATGCCTGCCTGACGATGAGGTATTTTGAGGGATTGCTTACTGGTATATATGGGTTTGTGCGGTGTGCTGTAGTGGTGGTATAGATATGTATTTTGGTGCTTTGAAGGAGTTTGAATGAGTTTGGTGTAAAGGGATGGATTGAAAAAGAATTTGGGAAGGTTTTGTGTAATTGATTAATTAAAGAGTGATTGGGTGTATGTAATATGTATGGTCGCTGAATTATCAGTCAAAGAATCATCATCTTATTTCATGGTCAATTGTTTGATTATTCAGATATGAGATCCGCGGGCATCTTCAACTGTTATTAATCATATTACGCATTAACGAAATGCATGGGTAAATTGATTGATGTATATTCAAGAGTAACTGTTAACGACTATAGTTCGTAATCTAATAATTCAAAACATTAATCTCACGAGTACCAATACAAGTCACGTGTATATATATATATATATATATACTTTCTACAAAAATCATCGAACGGAAAATATCTGATTTATCAGTTACTCGCGTGTGAAATATGACCTATATAAAATTATAGGCATATTTCGAGTGCACTATCAATGACCAAAGATTCATATACGATAGAGTTTCAGAGATCAAATATAATATCGTACCCCTTTTTCTCTATACAGTTTCATAAAGGCCAATCTTTTACCCCCCTCCGCGTGTTTAACTCCACAGCACAGTCGTTGTCGTCGACGCTCGCGGGGGATTATACCTTTCATAAAAATTTCATCACGCCGTGATCATTTTTCGCCGAGATAAAAGAGCTAAATTATTCAGCGCGCGGTAGGTGCAAAAAGAAAAAAAAAATAGAAGAGTTTTATCGCGCGCTGAGAAATGATCGGGACGTGACGGACGTTTTATGAGACATGCATGCGCGCATGTGCACACGCCCCCTATATACGTATATATACGAAAGATGTGTGAAAACGCATGCACCCATCACGCAGGCTGAATTATAGACTCAACGTTGTATATATATATACGCACTTATATTGCGATGTGGAAAGGTAAAAGTTGAGCTTATAAGGGCGGTGTGAGCTGTAAAATGCGGTTATACGTAAATTTTATTTTTGAATTTGAGCAAAGTAGAATTGTGATTTTTATATCGTTATAGCAATTATACTTTGTCCATAGTACAGGGAAACCTTTGGAGACAAAATAATACGATAACCCAATAGCTTATATATAGTAGAAAATCTCATTTCACTATGTTGTACACAAAAAAAAACTAGACAATGCGTCTCGTTATAATCCCCAGAGACTATCCCTGAGTCACAGCAACGTGCGTGTATATACAAAAATAGTAGTATAAATATACACATATAAGTACAAAACCGTCCGATTTACTTTTCTTTGCCTTCTCTCGATCAGTGTCCAAGCGTGACATGTTTACGACATCTCTTATACTCGCACGCGCGCGCGCGGTCGACATTATCAAAACGGACGGTTTGAAACTGCAAATTATCCGGCGCATAAACAGCAGCAGCGTATGTACAAATATATACCCATGCGCGCGAGCGCAAGCAGTAAGCGTTTCTTTCCTATACACTATACAAGGATTTGGTAATGCGTGAAAAAGGCGGCGTGGAACACGCTAATAAAAAGTATTATATTATCTGTAATAACCTGTACGAGCGAGCGAACGTCGTATTTGACCTCGGAAATTACAGTTTTCGAGTAACAGCTGAAAGGAAAATGGAAGCCAATAAAATAGCTATATAAGCACAAAGGATGAAGGACAAATTATAGACTCGGTTTCATCTCCTCGACGACGAGAGGATAAGAAGTCGGTCGCGCTCGATTTCGATTGAAAGGTCGTTATATTTAAAGTTGCGTAGATTATTTAAAATTAAAAACTACGTGGTCCGAATAATAAAACTGCCTCCTCTTCGTTGTGATGAATTATTGATGGGGTATATTTTCTATTGATAATTCTCTAAGTGTATCATTTATAAAACTATAATATGTTATGCCTTTTCTTCTTAGAGAATTTAAAGGCAGGAAGGAGACTTTCAATTTATTGTTACGACCGTCTATAGCAATTTTCGATTCGATAATAAAAAGTCTATAATGAGCATAATTTGACGTGAAAATTTCGTTTCACTATAACAATAAAGTAGTTAAGTTAGTGCTTCACACACGTCTTTTTTTAATGAACATGCCTCGTATATAGACTCTCATGACATTTATGTCAACACTCTCTTTTGTTTTTTATTATTTTGGACAATTAGAGAGTTAATTTTGAAGTAATTTTCTTTGATAATGCTATCATATTTTTTTTTCGTTAATTGTATCAATATGAGAACGGGTCAAACAGTAACGGAAGAGGGCAATTATTTGAATAAGAAAGTGTCGAAATAATAAAATACAAGGAGAATGATTTCCACGTACAAGATTCGAGAAATTAATGTCTGAGAAAAAAGGAAAAAGTTTATTTTTAATCAAACGAACAGCCAAAACATTTTGAAAACCCTCTATTCCTTTTTTATCAAAATACACTTTGCCACGCTTTCAAACCCAACCGATCAACATATACCGTACAGCACACCAACAACGACCGCCTAAATCAATCGATCGGCGCGCCCCGCTTACAGATAAATCGCCGATTATTTGCACGTCGCCTATTTAATCAGCACGCTCTCGCCTCTCCCTAACACACATACACCAAGACTCTCTTTTCTCCCATCCCCTCTTCTCTCTCTCTCTCTCTCTCTCACACATATATGAGTATACAAATGTCGCACGTGGGCGGATTACAAGCGTCGATGGCTTTCCGATTGTAATTGCCTCGTTACGCGGCAGCGAGAGAACTTGCCTCGCTCGAAGAGCGTTTTCTCTCTCTCTCTCTCTCTCCGCACACGGCAACGCCCCGCTTGCTCTCAACTCGGATATTTCCGCTGCGGAAATACTGCACATAGATATATATATATATATATATATATATACGCGTCGGTTAATAAAGCCGAGAGAGAGAGAGAGAGCGCCAAGCTATAGCGCGGCGGCCGTAAATCAGCTCGAGCTATTGCACTTCCTACTCTTCGGCACCTCGAGGAGGAGGTTGAAGAGGAGGAGAAGAAGAAGTGAGGCTTTTTATATTGGCGGATAGGTATATATATATAGGTGTGTACGAGCGATGGGATTCGAGTGTCGTGGATTAATGGGGGTAAAGGTGGCTGACCGGCAAGAGAGAGAGAAAGAGATGAGGCTTTGAAGTTTGAAGTATGCTGGGGATAGGTTGAATGAAAAGTTGCTGCTTTGTGTATAGAATGGATTATTTATGGATACGTGATTTACGACTGCGAAATGTAATGCTATTTTTTTGTTTTTTTTTTTTAACGAGTATGTATACACATGTATATACATACATACGCGTGTTAGCAATTTGCAGCAATAATTATCACATTACAGCTGCGGCGCGCTGTCTTTGGGATTTAATTAACTAACTGTTTCTTAAGGTATCTCTCTCTCTCTCGCGCGCGTCTTACCGTATAATTTTGGTAATTTATTACCCCCTTAAACTGTTTACGCCTGCATTGTTGCAGCGTTGCATTGAGTGAGATTTTATGTAACGCGCTCGTGCGCTCGTGCGTTGTTGTTGCATATAGCCGCCGCTGTGTATAGTGAAATTGCCGGTATGGCATATACTGGTGGTATGTAATTTAGTGCATTCTATTCAATTATTGTATAGTGTTTTTCCGTTTCGGCTATTACAAGCGAAATATTCCGTTATCGATTAGGAAAATTAATATTTATTTTTTTTTATCCCCAGCTCTCGATAGCAAAATTATAGCTGTGCAGCTATATTCAAATCCTATCAATATATAAAAGTACTTTTAGAGGTATGGTCGCGTAGTAAAAATATAATTGGGACGTAAAAATTTATGCTTCAAGCATTAACTTCTACATATCTACTTTATTATTGCTTTTTGCACGCGCGGAAAAGTATCGCGTTTTTAACTATGTATTTATTTTCCAGCAGGTAAACAATCATCGATCGTTGTGTTGCACAATTTCGTTTTAATTTTCCATTGAGTTCCATTAAGCGAGAACAATTATGTATCTGGTATATAGGTTTCGACGCGTGTATGCTAAAAAAACGTATACATATAAACGTGCATTTTACGCGCTACACTGAAATGCGCATCTACAAAAACACGATTGAAAGTGAGCTACAAAACCAATGATACGCACAATTAAACGAAAAGGTATACATATACACTCGCGCCTTGATAACCAGCTGAACCTGCGCACCACACCACATATACAACACGTGTATCGAGCAGCAGCATATATGCGCAGCGTGCAAAAAAAAACATGCTAAAAAATAGAGTGTGCTTTCAGGGACTTTCAGAGAGTCCGGATACAGAAAGAGAGATAGATTGAATCTGCATAAATAAAAAGTATAGAATACAGAACCGCCTTTTAAGCGAATTTCAAGAGGGGACGCGCGAAGTTGGCACATACGTATATGGACGTAACCGGAATTCACGCGCGCGCGCGTCTTTATGCATAATAAAGAAGCGTTACCTTTGTGGTCGAAAATTGGACCGGCGTGCGTGTCCGTGGTACATTTAACGCAAGTATATATATTTTTTTTTGGTAGTTGTACTATAATAGTGTTATACGAAGGGGTGTACAAATACAAAACAATAGAGAATGAGGTTTTTTGACGTCGTTTCACTTGATTTTAAAAACTTTGTTAGACTGCAGCGAACCATGTTAAAATTCGTCTCTTTTCCTTCGTTATTAAACTTTAAATTATATTTCTGTATATTTAAAGTTAATCATGTAGTAAAATTAAATTTTCATTCTATATACACGCGAGATTTTCTCTCTTACCCCGAAACCATCATTGCTATCAAAGACAAAATAACTTTTCGTATATAAAAATCATTTTCATATTCATCCCATTGAAATTTTACGATACGCATATAATATAACGATCACTATACCGCCTATAAAAACTATTAAAATAACTTGTTAAAGCATCACCGCTACCGCTAAAACCTCTCCGCGATATACAAATATAAGACCAACCGCACTCTCAACACAGAGAGAGAATAATCCGCAAAACAGATCTGCCATCTCTACCGGCAAATCGAAACCGTTCGCCGCGCGCAATTAACTCTCGCGCTCGTTTCGTCGTCGTCGTCGTCAACGCGCACTGCTGTATATATACACACGAAAGGGCAATCGTGGCATAGTGCTCTTATATCCGTGAACAGGTGTTTCGTAAATCACCGTCGCTTATATATATATACCATACCCCCTTATACTGGTAACGGTGATCTTCACCAGTTGTCGTCGTCGTCGTCGTGCACCACGAAGAAAACGGTCCCCGGATTTTTTCGTTAATTTGCAGTAGAAGAAGAAAGAGGAGGAGGACGTTTAATTGGGATATGCAATGTGGGGAGGGAAGTATAATAGGTAAACAGGGCTAATGACGCTATAAAAGCAGAGTTGTTAAGTACCCTCGAGGTTGTTTATGTAAATCATCGAGCGAATGGGTGAATATATGGTTTGTTGTCATTGTTATTGTTGTTGTGGTGCGCGGTAGCCGCTAATTAAATTCAGTGCGAGTGAATTTTTCTCGAATTGTAAAAACAAGCGTCGTACGTACGTGTATATTTTTTCGTATGAAAATGTGTGCGCTACCTTATACGGGAAAATTGGCGTAAGTAGTGGAGAACTCGCAAAGAGAGAAGGCAACGCAGCGAGTCGTTAAAAATTTTTTTATGGTATATATAGTTACATTTATGTAGACCGCGCGCAGTGTATATATATGTGTTAATTGCTAGTGAGTATATAGTTTTTAAAAAGGTAAATATATCATTTAGGCACGAGGTGTTGGCGGTAAATTCAATATCGTATAGTAGCGGAAGCAAAGTGTATCAACCAATATTACAAAGATAATCGGATACCGTGTCGTGTATATAGCAATAAACACTTCACTTGTATACTTTCTAAAAAGCTTCTTTACATTTATCTCGCGCGCACGCGTACGAGTATATATGTATACGGATCTATCAATCTCTCTATAAACCATCCATCAAAACAATAATTAGCAAGTGAAAGCGTTCCTGCCAATCAAATAATTCTATACTACCTATACTCCCACATATCCATACGTCAGTCCTATACATACCTATATGTATATTCGAACATCTAAATCTTCATCTCTCTACTACTATATTATAAACGACATCCGAAATACAATTTTTCCCAACTCTCCCTTACACATATACAATCGATACACAGACTCACGCACGCGCATGTACGAACCAAACGAATGATTCATCCTCGCGTCGTCGTCGTTGTCGTCTCGCCCATTATTCAGCCATTAGTCGGAATGCCGCGACGCGTTGAGCCATTAGCTATGGCAAGCGCAAAAAATAAAAGACTCGTCTCGTCCTTATCACCAAAGGTATACAGAGAGAACTGATATAGAAAAGAAAGCGGCCGGGCCACGTGTGTGAAGTGCACTCACCCGGTGTCGCCGATGTAATCTAGCATCCGTATCTTCAGCATGTCTGCTGAGTTAGTAGTCCTCTTCTTTCTCGTTGTCGTTGTCGTAGGTGAAATTCTTTTCTCTTCTATGTATATATATATAATACCCACGTATACACACTCACTATATATATCAGCGATTTTACGCCTTTTTTTTACTTCACAGTATCAGTAATAATAATAATACAACAACAATGCACAATGTTATATATATTTTCTCGCCGCAGCAGCTTCAACGTCTTCTTCTTCGGCAGGTTCCTCGCTGTGCACAATATCAATCGCACTTTTCACCGTTACCATCTTCGCGTTTCGTAGCTCTCATCAGGCCCACTTTGTCAGCGCGCGCTACTTGCTGTTGCGGTTAGATACTTTTCCTCTCTCTCTCTCTCTCTCTCTCTCTCCCCCGCGCACACTATGGGTCCCGTTATCGATCGACCGATCGATTTGCGCTCGCTGTTGTTGTTACTGCTGCTGCTGCTGCTTGTTACACTCTTTTGCAAGCGGAATGTAACGACACTATAGGAATAAGAAAAAAAAATATATTGGCCACGATCTCACGTGTTGTTGTATATTCGGGACGCGCCTCCGCACACGATGTGTGCCGATGACCGCGATAAGTAAGTACCACCGCGCACCACGTACCGGTGTGACTTTCTTCTTCTTCTTCTTTTTCTTCCGCGTGCACGCACAACACCTCTATTGTCGTATACTTAAACGTGTAATGTTTTGATGGTTATGTTTAATATATTGTTGTAGGAGGAAAGGTTTCGAAAAATAATGGTGAACAACAATAACAACAAGTATACAGCTGCTTAGTTCAAGTTGTTCGTCTTGCTGAGATTCAGTATAGCTGCAACCCCGTATGAAACTACGAACGCGAAGCACGCACAGTAGTAATACACTTGCACGACGTCGCTGCTGCTGCTGCTTGCTGCTGCATCTGAATATCAAAGCGGCGACCGGCAAACTCTCTCTCTCTCTCTCTCTAGTAAGAAGAGACGTGAATACACACAGCGACAGCAGCAGTAGTAGTAGTAGTACACACAACCCTGCGAATTACGCAATTACGGGCGTGCAAAGTTAGCCGGACAACAGAGAAGCAGTATATATACCCTGAACTCTGCCGTATATACTAGTAGCACTTATCACTGCTTGTCGTCTCTATATATGATGTCCGCGCACAACAACAACAACAAACTCTCGACGTGAATGTACATATATATATATAACGACGATATATAGTATATAAGTATAGATATAATAACTCTTAAGCGTGTAGAACAGAGAGAGACACAGAAATCGCGGGAGAGCGCGCTGCACGCTATCGAGTACCGCGCGGGACTGTCTCTCGCCGCGGGCTTAGGCCTGCATCGGGGGCCCCCTTCTTACGCTCTCTCGCTCACTCACTCGCGTATCTCTCTTACTCCTACTCCCGCGCGCTCGCTCGCTTCGCGTCGGCTGCTGCTGCTGCTGTGTATATATATATATATATATATGTGGAGGTGGAGGTCCGGCGCGCGGTATATAACGTCGTCGCACACGCGCCTTTGCGCCGCTATATAACATGTGTGCCGCTGTGGCGCGTGAGAGAGATAGCAAGTGAACGATGCATGTGTGTTTATTGGTATACGGGGATGGAGAGAGAAGGTTATAAATATATATATGTGTGTGTGTATAAGATAGAATGGAAAAACAATCGGTATATAGGCGAAAAAAAACGTGTGGCGCTTGCATGCGAGGTTATATTTGGATATGTATGTGTGTGTGAGCGGAGATCGGGAACGAGATGAGATGCTAATGTGGGTGGGAGGGTGGGAGGTTGAAGCGTGTGCGCGTGATGCGCCGGGGACGTTAATTGAGTGGTTTGGAGGAGAGAGAGAGAGAGGTGAACGCGTGAGAGAGAGAAGTTGATGGGTTACAAGGGAATTACACGGATTAGCGGTAGTGCTAGACTATACATATATATAATGTGCGCTATTTCATTGGGCTGAGTGATGACGAAAATTCGGGAGGAACGAGTGATTTTAATTTATATGTGCGCGTGGGTTGGTTCTTTTTTTGGGGGGGCAAGTGTTGACGTTGCTAGAGTTTGCGTGTAGATTTGAAATTAATAAGTTGTATTTTACTTATAAATTAGAAATCGATTTACGATTTAATTTTAATAATTTCTACAAAATATTGTATTTTTAGTATCAGAAACTGTAATGAAATTTTACTACATTTTAAATAATCCTTTCTATTTCAACTATATCATATTTTATCGAATAACTAGCAGCCTTTCCTCGTACAAGAAAAATATCTAAGCTTTCCTTCTATATAAGCACAATTGTTCACCGCAACATATACGAAATAAAACTACTGCTTATCGATTATCACTTAGACCAACGACGTTCTAACCGTTAAAATAGTAATGCCAGCTCAGTATAGCAATTCGCTGGAACTGTTTCATTATTCCTTCCGAACGGAACGTACGAGCATGTATCTCTCTTTGCGCTAAAGCAGTGATTAAAATGCAAAGTGGGTCAATGCCTCGTAATTACGTCGAACCGAATTAATCATATGGGAATTTGTCAGTGAATCACAAAATTCGCAACGATATATATATCACTAATTGGCCCCCTTTCGATTACGCACTAATATGTCATTCTGTAAAATTTCATCTATATAATTTTCGGAAATACACAATTGTTGCATTGAAAATTACGTTATTTTTATATATAGTCTTCTTAAAATAACTGCTAAGATAAGAGTACATATCTATCTTTTTTATTTTTTTGATAAAATAAAGTTTTATAACTTCTTTCCGGTAATCAAATTCACGCGGATCGTGTGAACTCGTATATTTGCATAACCTTAACACTTTTACTTATATCGATATACCTACATCCCAAACTTATTTTAATAAATTCACTACGTCTTTCTTTCCTCAATCAAACCCGAAATTTATGTCCTGCCGAAACGAAAGAAAAAACACTTTCTACACTTCCGTATATATGTATATACATAAACACACACCTGACGACTTGATTTCTCGCTTGATATAATCTCAAAAATTCACAAACATAAACATACAAACAGTTCTCGAAAAGAAAGGCATCCCGAAACAGCCCGCTATCAGCAGTCCTGACACTTTTATCGCTTGCAAGAATCCCAGCTCGCATATCGCATCACGCGCACTGAATTGCGATATCAAACTTTCCAGCCCCGACTGTCCACTCTTAATCTCTCTCTCACTCTCACACGCGACATCGATCATTTTCCACGAGAATGTCACGACTGCATTTTATATATAGTATATAACATACACACAATGCGGCATTGATACCAATACAATCCAGCATGCCTCACACACATGTGTAACAGTAAACCTTTCCCGATTAGGCACACACACTCGTGTGCGGCAACCTCCTATTTTTTGTACACTTCAAACTCGGACCGTTCGCTATCTATGTGCCTTATCGGCTGACGAAAAAAAAAGGAACATCAGTGTATGTACTGCCCACGCCCATGAATCACCGGTGATTTCGCAAGCGTATATATATATAAAGTAAAAAGCGCGTATACGAGTAACCACGTGTTTTATGTGTATACATCGAGTATTATATCAAAAACCGCAACATTCTGAGAAGGAGAAGCGCGCGCGGGGGGAGACGAATGAGAGGAACTGTAAAAGAGTGCACGAAGAAGAAAGAGGGGAAGAAGAAACGCGCGGTGAGAGAGAATTCCTTAGAAAGTGCCAGTGCACGCGCGCAGGCTCATGCTGCTATATACTGCGCTGAAGCATGTGGAGCGGTTATTTTCGAGTCTCGACTGCTCCTGCGCTGCTGCTGATTTTCGTTTGGACGTTTTGTCATAAGTTAGCTGCTATTAGGGTACATGGCTTACGTGGTTTGTCTTTTTTCTCTTGTGCGTTAAAATGAGGCTTGATTAGTTCGTTAAATTTTGAAGTTTTATTGTAAAAGTGTAATGGTGCGGACGATATGTATTATATATACTGTGTGATTATTGTAATACTTTACGATAAAAAAGAACCGTCGTATTATTATATAAGAAGCAACAGTATATATTCGGTTCGGTTTTAAAAGAAAAAGACGCGCTCATCATCTTGTGCATCATCGTAAAAGTGCAGCATTATCGTAAACGATATTTACGGCATTTTAACAAGTTGTCGTAAAAAATAAACTTGAAAAAATATATACATACATTTTTTCATCTCTTATCCTATCGACGTGAACTCAAAAAGTAAAAGAGAAAATACAAGTACGATCCATTCATAAATACCCTCGATTATCCTTTCACGCGGCCGAGAGAGACAACAAACTTGAAAATATTATTCTACACGCCTGCCTTATCCCGTAGCTAATAAGATACCACACATTACCAGCATCAACCCAAACAACTGTTTTCCCATAAATCCATCGACGACACTTTCTCTCTCGCTTTTCCTCCCTCATGTATAGACTCCACGCAGTCTCTTCGGAATATCGTATTTCAAAATTACAGAATCCCAAAACCATATAGCGTGTTACTCTGCCCCACACATATATATAACACTACAGTCTACTGTATATACCCGCACATGTGCTATATACGCGTGTGTCCTATACCATAGCGCGATTAAAAATCTCCTCTTCGGTCGAGCACATATATATAAGAAAAAGAGAAAGAAGAAGAACTGAGGGGAGAAAGAAGAAGAAGAAGAAGTCGAGAGACTATATACGCGGGCAATTTCGGCGCGCGGCAATGGCTTTTAAATGAAAGTGGCCGCGTGCCGGACGACGCACGCGGGCGCAAATATTTCAGAAAATTAAAGCCTCCAGTCGTTTAGATAAAGTGCACGTATACGTATATTCGGACAGCGAAGGAATTTAACGCAGGGGCTATTAATGCGAGACCGTCGTATGGTAAAGGTATATATATACGTTATATAGATACGGGAGCTGCTTTTAATCGCAGCGAATGCTGTAAAGTCCGAGTGTTACGATATAATATAGAGCAAAGGAGTGTGTATATGCGTTACTCTCGCTTTCGGTTTTATTAATTTACGGATCTATTTTTACGGTGAGAGCCGATTTCGGTGCGGGATGGGATATACGGTAATATACGGTAGCCGATCGTTTGGATTAATTTATCTTTATGGAGTTGTGCATCAGTGGACTTGGATATGGGGTGTGTGTATATATATATATGGAATCGTTTTTAGAGAAGAGGAATATTTATACGAGTTATGTAAGTGTAGTATTGATTTATTATATGTACTTCGGGAGATAGAACAATGGGAATGAAAAAGAAGAAAGTTCGAATGCAGAAATTCTAATATCGAAGTGATCAAGAAACAAAAAAATGAAGGAGGAGAATCGCTAATGAAATAGTTGGAAATCCAGAGCAAGCATCATACACGTCGGTTGTGCTATATTGCGCCATATTCGTCATTTTAATATCGTTCGATCTTTTTCTAATATAGCGCGGCGTTTTAAAAATTTCAATTTTACAGCGTAATATTCGATGTCTATTAGTCGTACATGTTCTTCGTTTTCAAATACCATATAAAATTAAGTCTTTAGAAAAACCTTTGGTTCTCCGGTTCTCTCTATAATTATAGACATGCACTGAGAGAAGAATTTGTTTCTAATTAATAAGAAGATATATTAAAAATATACAGAAAAATTTATTTACATTTACTCTTTGTGAACTCTTATTAACTACGCATATGTTAACTATTAATATGTGCATCATTAACAGTAATACTTTGGAGTTTCAGTCAAATGTGAATGTTTTCACATTATAATTTCCTTATTTCCTCAAAATCAACTATTTTAGTACTAACTGTTACTAAATATATTAACTATAAATAAATCCTTCTCTCAGTGTGGAAAAAAAAATTCAATTTTTGTCAGATTGAATACACGCAACTTTTGACTATTTTTTTATATTTTATAAACGTGCCTGGAAAAACTACGTGTACGTATATATATATATATATATATATATTTATGCAACCATTCTGCAGTTACACATCTGTACACAACGAGCGCGGGAAAAACTATAAACGCGACGGTTTTTGCCGTTCGGTATTTACCCAACTTTACAGAAAACACATCACCCACGCAACAACAACTCCGAGAGAGGAGAAAAAAACAACATATCTCGCTATACATATATACATCATCGTTGTTCTCCCTTTCTCTCTCTCTCTCTCGTTCTGCATCTCTTTTGCGAAATTGACTTAGTTTCGCGCTCTCGTGCCGTTCGGAAACGACATAAACGCGCGCGCGCGCAGCAGCAAAAAATCTGTCTTTCCCACACGTTCGTTTACCGCAGACATCCGTGCGCGGGTGGCAAAGCGACCGAGAGGTAGAAAGAGAGAGAGAGAGAAATCGTAGAAAACTTTTTGCTATATACCGCGCGAACGCGCAAGGACGTGTGTCCGGTTCCGGCACGATGGCAATTTGTCTGGGAAATCACATCAGGTTTCTCTCTCTCTTTCTCTCTTCTGCATCGACCAACGCTATATATGTGCGATGTTTCAATCGTAAATTTAATTGGTACGTTCTTCGCCCTTGTCATGGTTTTTTTATTATGATGGTTTTATTTCTTTTTAATTTTACGAGTGTATTTACATGCGCGGTGAAGTTTAATATAGGGAAATATTTTTACTATCTGAACTGATGCTTTTCATGGAATGGGCGTGGGCGATTAGTTCTTTAACCATGGAAAATTGAAATTTTTAATCGAGAAATAATTTTTTTCCATTCAATTTTTACGGCAAACAAGCTTTTTTTGTTCTTACACACAATAATGTACATAAAAATTTCTTTGTAAAAGTAAATTAAGATCTAACAAAAGCTTTTATGAACTATACGGCGGTGTTTACATTGTTTTGAATACATATATAAGATCGTTTATACGTGTAATTGAAAAGAATTTGAATTTATTTTCAATAAAAAAATAATCGCGTTATGTATTTTTAAAAACCACGCATTTTTTGAAACTTCATACACATTTACTTCAACAAAGCAACAATATAAAAATACACAAATACGAAAAATCAATTATGTCTAAAAAAGTTTTCTTATGGCTGCAAATGCATTGTGTGTTGCTTTTGTTAGAATTAACGTTTCGACAAAGCGTCGAACATCATTTCCATGAAAGTATCATAATATGTCATCTGAAAGAAAATGGACCTATCCTGCTAATCGCACCATTCTCTACCTCAATTTGCTCGTATAATAATGAATACTATTGAGAAAATCTCCCACTCACAGAAACGAATATCATTGTTTCTTTTCATCTCAATCAGACATTGAATTACAGTGCATATCCAACCCCGAATTCATTATCGCCAAAATCACACACATCACCATCACCTAATCACTCGGAAAAAATAATCATCGTCGCGTGAATTTACCTCTCTATACCTCATTCCACGCGGTTCCCGTGGAACCGGGATTTCGAAACTCCTTGTGATATCTCACCCAATGATCATACTCCCTCCTAACCACCACAATGGGAAAATCCGCCTAGAATCGCGGGCTCGGATCTCGATCGAAGCCTCTCATTTTCAAGACACGGCCCTTATTCCCACGACGCAGAAGCCCTCCGTAAAGTGTAGAGAAAAAAGAAAAGAAACGGCACGTAATTTTCTACCACGAGAACTATACGCGCGTGTGTATATTATACATTTACAGACGCGTATAGTGTCTTTGCGTAGAGAGAGACAAAGGAAAAATAATCGGCTGAAGAAGGCCGGGGGTTTACTGTTCTGTCGTGTTGTGTTGTGGCAGCGTACTTTTATATATATATATATACACGTTGCGCAATGCCAGAAATGCGAGAGATTCGCTACGCGCGGCGGTGCGGAAAAGTCGTCCTCAAGTGTTTGCGCGAGCAGCGACTGCGCGTTTCGCAAGTTGTACGCGTTGTATATAGGAGAATGTTGGTCTTGGCAATTAAAGACAATGAAATTAGGCGAAAGTGATGTTGTATTGTGTCATAGTAGTGTATGTAGCTGGCTGTGGAAGTAAAAGTTTATAAAGTATTTGATGTATGTAGTGTATTATGCGGAGGTTTGTTTTTCTTGATTCGTATATAAGAGTTGCGTTTGTTAGGTAAAAAAAATTGTCATTTATACGAATGTTAACGAGCTTGAAGAGAAAGCTCGGTGAAACTGTAAACATATATATTGTTTGCAATATTCTCTTTAAAAAGCGATGGATGAAATTGGTCATCATAATGAGACTATTTTGATTGGTTGTTATTGGCTCATTTGATTCTTCCATAGGAATTGAGTACTTAAAAGTAAATAATCAAAATAGTACAAGAAAATTTTCATTCTTTTATTTATTAAAATTACTCGTATAATTTGAACTCATTGAAACAAACTTTTAAATTGAAACTAACATGATCATGGTTATAATCTCAAAAAAATAAATAAATAAATACTAAAACAGTACTATTTAAAAGTATAAAATTATGAAAATTTTCTGATCAATCATAATAATAATCTCCTCTTTAATATACGAAACAGTATACTATTTCATTTCACTTCCATCAACCTCCCTTCAAAAAAAAAATCAGCCTAGTCTTTCAGCGTAATTAGATAAAAACACCTTTCCGAAGCCCAAAACAATCTCTACCGTTCCCAGAACTACCCAACACTCCCAATTACGTTATCCTTCGGTATAACATACACAGACAACACACCATCTCAAAAAGTAACCAGAAAAACAAGCGACACGCAAGCACGATCCACACCCAAGCAAAAAATTTAGCTTCACCAACATATCACGCACGTACGTGGACCTTCCGAAACGGTAGGTTCCGAAAAAAGGAACAGTAAGAAAGAAAGAAAGAAAAAAAAACAGGTCCAGCGTTGCTCACGAGAAACAATGCTCATACAACACTCATGGTTCTAGTTCAACGCCGCGAGGCCGCGAAAATTACCGGCCGCGCAATAATCGTCGCTCGTTTGCTTCACAGCAGAGAGAAACGTAGACTCGCGGGAGCCGCGAGCCATTCCGGTCGACACGCAGTCGCACGTTCATTCTTAATTTTCTCGTTGTACCGCGCACAACAGGAGGATATTGACCTCGCGTATATGTATACGTGTGCGTAAACGGGAAAAAAATATAAAAATTCGAGACAAAGTGGCAAGTGAGTTGTATATGTATATGTCGGTCAAGCGATTTTAATTACGGTGCAGTTCGATTGTCCGAACGCGGCGTTGACTACTGCTTGTATAATTAATGAGTGAGCTGCGGAAAGACGGATTTTTTTTGGTTGTTTTTTGAAAGAGGGGAAGAGAATAGTAGTGAGCTTTGTGCGTTGTGTTATATATATATATATATATACATGTATAGGATGGAGGTGGAAATAATGTGTAGCGGATGCGATGATTGCGTCGAAAAGTGCGCGGCATTGTATTCATCGCAGTCCCGATAAAGTCTGTGTGCTATTAGACGATAAGAGCGTGAATTTCGTAAATGCAGTGATTGTGAAAAAAAAAGGAAGAGGGGGTTTACCTTTTTTCTTTGTCGATTATCGTTAATGAAATTTTTATCGCGTGTGTGTGGACGAATGCGTGGATATTTCGAATGAAACGGTTTGCGCGCTACAGTATACGTGATTTGTATTTTCGAATAAAAATATTTATCGTTCTATAAAAATAATCAAAATACACATTATAGTTATTTTTTTACTTATATGAGTATGTTACAGCTGATGAATTTCCTAATGACCTAAATTTATTAGCAAGCTTTGATTCGATCCTGCGATCAACTAATCTTATTTTATTTTGTAATTAAAAGCACACTTCATTAACATAATTAAATTTTCATCGCCGATGGGCAACACAAGCAAATTAATTTAAATTTATATAGCACACAGGTCTAAATGCTGCAATTATTTTCGCAACACGGTATTGCCAATCAAACCATATACACACCGGTATACATAATATACTTTGGTGATTTATTCGAGTCGCCAGTCTCTCTTCACTATTTTTGTCTAATCCTGAAAATTATGAAATAATGTGCGTATATATGTAGAGGAGGATGCTCCTGCTAATGAGAAAATATGAGCGTTAACGCCACTTAGTTATACGTACGGCAAGGAATTGAATCCTCGTATCTTCGTCTTAAAGGTAAATCCTTAAAGTAATTTAGGTCAAGTGACTGTGAGGCGCTTGCTAAAAATAACAGTTTAAATCTGCCTGTCTATACAGACCGGATCAATTATTCACGGTGCATTAATAATGAATGCGTTATATTTTATATGTATAAGCGCGTAAAATACACTCGAATAACAGATTCATTTTTCATTTGATATATATAAGAAACGTGGAAGCGTCTCAAGTACTACTTTATGATCATCCTCTATCTCGGAACAAATTAATTTTGCAGCATAAAAAACATCATTGAAAACGTTACGTATTTTGGAAAAATCCTAAAAACAAAATTCGACCTTGGCCTCATTTATTTTTATAAAACATATATATAAAATTGTTAGAAAACAATCTATATATCACGCTCCAAAAACAAAACCAAGTCAGATAATACCAAAGTTCAAACATCCTCTCCTTTTTCATTTCACCCCGACGAAGCCGTCTATAAGAGTAAAAAGTACTCTTCCAAAGACGGAATTCACCTATCTCTCTCTCTATCCAATGCAGCTCTCTCCAATTCGTGGAAACTCATATATGCACGCGCACACATCCGCGTACCCGATATCCCGATGAAACTCTTCCTTCAGACTCGGTAGTTTTCTATCCTCTTGCGTATACGAAAACTTAATACTATATGGGCACGCGCGTACACGTTTGTTTATTCATGATAGCGTCGCGTGTGTGTATATATATATGTACATATTTTCATTCACGCAGGTGTGTAACGTACAGTGGCTGGTGTCGCCTGACTCAATAATTGCTCGTGACTTCGTCGCGTCGTGGATGTGTAATTGTTTAAAGAGGGAGAAGAAGAGCTTTCCTTATTCACGAGGTCGTCGACGAGAGCAGGTGCTCGATGTTGGCGGCGCGTGGCGTTATTATACGTTAGTTTTTTATTCGGAAGTTTATATATATATAAGGTACGTAGTGTGGATTTTTCCAAGGTATACATAGTGGTGGTTGTATGCGCAGCTTCTGGGTTATGAGAGGACGATGGTGTTTACGATCTTGGAAAGGTAGGGAAATTTTTGGGGACTGGTATATACATATAGTAAGATATATCTCGTGTATACTCTATTTTAAACCGTAGCATAAGATTTATTATAATTTTAGCTAAAAATATTTCAGCATATACATATTCTAACGAGAGCGAAAATATTTTCCAAGCACCAGCGGAATTGTTAAAAGATACAGAATAATTTACATCAAATATTGCGCTTTTCATCGACCCAGAGACCAGAGGAAGTTATAAAATTAATTTCACTTTCCAAATATACAATATAATACGTGCCTTGCTTGAACAAATGCAAATGTCTTATTCTGTTAACCCAAGAATAGACTTCGCAGACGCATAAATCACAATAACGTATATACATTAACTTCTGCCTTTCTATATGGTGAATTCTCCAAAAATCGGCCGATTACGTTCTTTGCTAAAATATTCCAATGCAATGATATGTAAGAGGGCTAAAGAAATTTTGTATACTTCCATATAATAAAGACAACGACAATATAATTAATTTAATATCCTATTTATTAATAAAAAAATTGTGGAACATGAAAAATCATAACTCCGTTAATTTCCGCCAGCAAAGTTACAAAAATATTTTAATACGTCACTCTTAAATCTTATTAATATAAGATTTTATTTTTACTCAAAAATGTTTTTTTACTTCAATAAAAAAGTACATTTACTTATAACTATCTATTTTTTACACCATTTTGTAAGTATTGATAATTACATATTTTCCACTTCAAAAAAACCTGTAAACTTCGTTAATTTTAACGTAACCTCCCTTAACTTAAAATACTCATTTAAAAGTACTTATGAATACTTAAGCTCAAACTTTATATTAAAATTATTATTAAAGTTAAGTGCAACTTGTTAGAACAAAAATATTAATCATTTTTAGGTTTCGTCATTAATTTTTTTTTGTAATCGGCCAATTTTTGGAGAATACATCATATATAAATTACAATACATATACTCTTGGATTACGAAATAGTACGTGCTATACACACAAAACGATCATACTTTCGTAATTTCACAAAAGCTGTATAATATAGTTTTCATTACACTACCGGTATATATAATAGTATTGCGAAAGCCTCCGAGAGTAGCGTATAAAAAACTTTTACTCTTATAGAAAGCAGGCAGAACGCGATTCGTAGTTGCCCATCTTCTCAATACACTCCCGTGGCGAGCCGCTAAAAGGCTTTAAAATTTTACAGCGCGAGGAACAACTCTCTTAACTGCACTCTGCATCGCATCAACAGGGAATTCGCTACACGTATATATATGCAGAATTCTTCGGAAACTTTGCTCTAATCTGGTTAAAAAAATGACTAAAATTAAATTTCCAGGCATACCTCTGAAGTAATTTTTTTCTTGTTCTATGGGTCATAGAAGAGACGATAAGAACTTGGAGCCAAAGAAAACGGCCTTGTGACACCCTTTTATCGTCAAATCAATTTTTCTTATAGGAATTTAACATGGGAAAAATTGACGAAAAGTAGTCATCAATCATCAGCCAATATTAACATTCCAAGTATGTCAACGAATTTGTACATTTTATTAGTTAAAGTACAAGGATAGAGCTTTCATTTAATCTAAAGATGGTTAAAATCGGACATTTCTGTGCAAAGTTACATGTATTTGAAAATTGTAAAAAATGACGAAAATGAGCGTTTTTTTTTAATTCACGAAATTTTATATACATACACATACGAATATATATACTCACTCTTGCGGCGCGAATGCCAAACACGAATTCATACTTTCCCTTCCACTCGATATAAAATTTTACTCGTCTCGAGGCAAAAACAAACGCGCACATATTCTCCTTCTTCCTTTCCACCTCTCTAAATAAAATTCTCTATGCGTATATATATATGTTCGACCACCATACAACTTGCGTCCTCTTCATTCCTTCTCGAGAAATTACAATCGTTATAGGGAAAATCCGCGCGGGTTTTCCCTCGTAAAAGACGAGAGAAGAAGAGAACCGCGCGCATCGGAGAAAACGCTCGAGCGTTACGAGGCGTAAAACTTGTAATATCCTATAAGGGAGCTAAACGTTTGAGAGAGAGAGAGAGAACCACGCGGCGGAGGAAAGGATCAAGGTAAGAGCTGCGCTTGCGCGATTTCGAATGCGAAATGTACGAAGGCGATAGTCCGAGAGGATGTGCATTGTCGTGGATTACGAGTTGATCGTCTGGAATATATAGTGTAGTGGTATAGGTAAACGTCGTATAAGCTCGAGGTCGAACTATGGATGAATTTGTTGAATTTTCTTCGCGACGTCGCCGCGACGTCGTCGTGTAAAAGTTTCGTGATCCGAGATAGTGCGAGGGAATATAAGAAAGTTATGTGAGTTGAGAAGAAACTGGTGGAAAGATGTAAGTTTAAGTTCGGTTGGATAATATTGCTGATAGCAGAAGGATGATGATGATGATGATGATATTTTTTTTTAGTGTTTAGTGATAAAATTTTGCGAGTTTTATGTCAAAGAGTAATTTTATGGAAACTAAATGATGATAATGGATCGGAAATAACGCACGAGGTGTTTGTAACAAATGACATTGATTTGTATACTAATGGAAGGGACGTTCGATCACTTACATTAATACCTACACTGTATATATTTTAAAAATAAATATTTTATAATAAAAAAAAGATATGGTCGAGCATTTATAACTTATACAATGACAAATTGATTGTTTTTAATGTTCGCGAACGGTATTTCATCGTGACAGTGGATAATTAATTCCCATGGCCGCGTGTGGGTTACTTTTGTTTTTACAATAATAACAGAGCGATGAAACAAAACAATATTATATCGCTTGTTGTAATAAACTCAGTATTCATATATTCATGCATTACAATTTGAATTTTAACAGTATTGAATTTCATTGCAACGTTATCATTATTATGGCACTCGCGCCCTACGGCGATTACACATACTCCGATGCATTTGTCGATTCACTGCACTCTAATTGAAACGGGCCATTTCATTGGCGTTTCGTGAACCTTAAAATGTCTTCTTCGTTTGTTATTGAAATAACATCTTTCACTTGTATTTTTTAATTTCCAAGTGTATTTACTTTATATTTTGTTACAACAAAATAATTTCTTTAACTTGAAATTGTCAAAAACTGCAAATATTTTTTTATTATTTGCGAAACGATAATTCACAAAAAATAATTTTACCGATTCTATAAATCAACGAATTTTTTAATACTGTTATTGTAAAGCTAGCCAAAACCAAAAAACTACGAGGAAATAAGAAAATATCGTAATAGCGTAAGGCACATCAACAAATGATTTTTCCAATAATAAACTGAAATCGGTATATAAGTAAACTTAAAATTAATTTTTATTTTTACATAACTCTAGTCTGAATCTATTAAATAGTCAAACAATAACCAAGAAAGCCATTCATCGCAGCCGATAAATGGCTTTACTCCTCTTACCTACTTTCCAGCTTTATAGTCTACACTTCCATATACAGTCCAGCTAAACTCGGACCACAAAATCAACAGTAAAATAATTTCTATATATACCAAAGCAAAACTCTATACGAACTACCACGACTATTACAGTGCATCCTTCTACACAAAACAGTAATCTTCGTTTATAGTCATTGAATCCGTTTAACGACGTCCTCCCCCGAGTATGTATACGCGACGGGCAACTTTACAAAGGAGAACCACCACGTTGCTATATACTCTGCTACCGAGCAAGTCTGCGAGAAGCCCCCGGGCAAGCTACACACACGCGCGCACTACCATTGGAAGTGGGCCAACCCTCCGGAAAATTGGCACACGTCTCGTCGTCGCCAAGTACGAATGATATATATATAACGCTTTTCCACGTGTAATGAGAAATTACACCGCTGGCGAAACAGATGTGACGGTAGGTATAGGGAAATGTATTTTTCCTACATTTTTTTCGGGGAGGTGTGAACACTCCGTGGATGATTATTTCAGGATGAGACCAGGGAAATGAAGAATTTAGCAAGGAGAGAGAGAAGGTATAGTAGGATTTTTGTGGAAATTTAAATAAAAGTTGAGAGAGAGAAGATTGAAGGATTATAGTATCTTTTTGTCATAGGGATGCCCTGGATTTTCACGTTTATAAAGGTTTTCTAAATTGGCTGGGATTCGATTAGATTTCGTACGTCGCTCGGTTCCTTTTACCAATTTCGATTACTCTAGCCGGATAAATTGAATTAAGGTATAATGAAATAAGGAATAAGAACGTCTCTCGTCCTCTCTCTCTCTCTCTCTCTCTCGTTCAGTCGGAAGCGCGCGACGTAAAAATGGTTTTTAATTATTTGCGCACAATATGAAGCGGTGCGCGATAAAAATTTAATTTGCGACACGTGCACAATGTGTGTATGTATATATATATACACACACACACGCTTCTTCCATTCTTTACGAGTTACAATAAATAGCGTATATATATAACTACCGACTTTATCCCGTTTAATCCTTTTCACACTTTTTTGCAATTTCTCGTCCTTTGCTTCGGTCTTTGATACCTCGTGAGAAAAGGGAGAAAATTGCGAAAAAATCCAAAAAGACCGGCTAGAAGAACCAAAATAAAACCAAAAGCCGGTTCCAGAGCGCTGCTCCCGTGAGATAAAAGTTAGGCTATATAGGTATACATGTACACGAAAGGATATTTCACGGTATATAAATTGCCACATCTGCTGGTAACTCCGAGACACATTCGTTTCTGTAAAAGTAAATCCCCCTCTTATACTTTTTCGTAAAACCATGCTAATACGTATAGTGGTATCACAAATAATTGTACTTTTTGTGTTTCTAGGAAAATACATCTTAAAACGTATTTATTATATATATACAGTATCGACCATAAATTCGTGAAAATTTTTTGTAAATAGGGTCGCTCTTTAAACTACAATATCTTTGGTTGTATTAGTCATAGAATAAAAATCAAAAAAGGATATTAAAGTATAGGTGAAATACTACCTTTCTATGGGCTGCAAATTTTTCTAAGTTGTTTTTTCTGTTTTTTATTGCACATCAAAAGTT
>JAWWEQ010005545.1:0-52089 GCA_035583055.1 Torymus tubicola
ATGTACCATACCGGAAGGTCTCATTAATATTCAAAATACGACGCGTCGCTGTGCCACGGATTATTTAAATGTTTAGCCGGTAATTGTTTATCGCGCTCGTTCGTTAACACCCAATTCGAGCCTGTATGTATTCTCCTAGATCTCGCTCTAATTCCTCCTAGGTAGGTGAAAAATCACGTGATATACCTTGATATTACTGCGGTTGTTAAACGAACCATTGTTGTCGCCATACACACAAGAGTTTTCAATTACGCGAGCGAACGAGCGTGCAAGTTAAATTATATATTTAAAGCCTCACACGTGTATATACACGCGTACGGTGCGAGAACGTTTTTTATTTTTTATTATTGATGGGGAAATTGTTTATTGATAAAATTACGCTCTCGTCGGCGGGTTTATATGGTATGTGAAAATTAATTTTCTGCAAAACAACGTTGACGTTATTAATTTTACGCGAAGTGTCGTCGTTGATGCTATTGCTATTGTTGTTGGCAATATTTAATGTGGCAGAATATTGATAATTCACGCGTATATAGGGGAGAACAATCGTAAAGAGAATCTGTGAGAATTTTACTGCTTATTTATAGAATTTCGTCGTTAAAATTACTATTAGAAGATAAAGTTTAATTTCAATTAGACGAGACGAAAAATCGTACCATTTGTTTCTCTATTACCATCGATTTAGATAAATCCCCAAATCTACAACCCAACCCCTTCAACATCTTACACCACAACGACGGTCCCTTACCCATACCATTACACCCTCCCAACAACCTCAAACCCTCTCATCTCAAAACCAAATTCAGAAAAAAACAAACGAGAGAGAGAGAGGGAGAGAGAGAGGGAGAACCTTCAACTCCTAAGAAACTCCTCTCGAGCATCTTAATCCCCTAGCCCCAGAGCTTTATTAGGTCGAAATAAAAGGCCATCGTCGTCATCGTCGTACACAACCCCGTGGGACGGACCATTAGGTAGCCGTTGCAACCCGACGACGTCTCTCTCTCTCTCTCTCTAGTAACTTTGCTCGTTCGACGACGACGAAGGGACGCTCGCGCGTGATGAGATTTCGGGAGAGGAGACACGGCAGTGTTATAGTTGCCAAGGAGTTCTTTAGATTAATACAAGATTGGTACGAGGTTGAGGGGTAACCTAGGACAAAGATCGATGATAATGATGATGATGATGATTGCGGTTGTGTTTACATGACGATCTCTGACGATGGGCTGAGGGTTATATAGCTTAGCTTGATGTGATTGTCGATAAGGGAAGAGGAGAGAGAGAGAGAGAGAGAGAGGATCGCTATGCGTGGCTTATTGTTTGATGATTAGTTAGTTGGCTCGCACGCGTGCTATACGCCGGATCGGTGATGATTGACGGTTAAGGCGGTAGGTGATGGTATAGGTGATGGACTGCGGTATGTGTGTGTGTTATGATGAATGATGGCAGTTTAAAGCAAATGTACCAACAATGCTGAACGTGTGGTTCGCCTTTCTAAAAATAGGGTTACCTTCTAATAAGTGCTAAACGTCTGCGAATATTTACAGCAATTAGGGACTAAGACCATTAATACTTTTATGTTCAATGAAATAACGCTATTATACGTGACTATTGATACATTCGAACAAAAGCTACTCAAATTTAGCATATATATAGCTGCATATATACACACACACACCATCAATTTCGGCGCGCATAACTCACGCACCCCTGACACCATAATTAGTCTTCGGATGTAGGATAGCGCATATATATAGGTACGCGCTCGCGCGAGTCTCAATTTAATTGAGAAATTCACTCTGCGTGCAAGTCATTTAACATCAAACACGCGCCCACCCCGTCGTCACAGCAGCGTTAATTCATTTCACTTGCATGTACAACCATGGGTATATATGGATATATATGTGTATATATACACACTGTGCGTATTAGCGCGTCTTTCATCGAAATTCATTATTAAACTCTATTGCTGTATCGTCGTGAATTAGGAGAACCCCGCGTGGATGAATGAATATACGACTATAGATGGGAGAGAGAAAAAAATAAATAGCGCGAACGATTAATCTCTTTGACGCGTGATCATCGATTACCCCGTAGCGCAACGAGTCACCGCGGAGCTGTTCTCCTTCCTAGCAAATAAATCCGTCGTTGCGGCGAGAAGAGAGAGAGGTGGGGAAGGGGGATACAGAAAAAAAATATACACCTACATAGACCACACAGGTAATGAATATAATTCTCGAGCATCGTAAAAACGCTCGCTATGGGTATCAAAAACTCGCGAAACCTATACCCCACACGCACGTGTATGTGGAGAGTGAGAGAAAGACTAATGGATCGAAGAGGGGGAGAGAGAGAGAATGCAGGAGAGAGTAGCCAATGCTCGTTCGTCTTAATAAAATGCGTCGAATTTCGCGCCCTGGTCATTCTATCGTCGAATTGGATGTATAGAGGAGGGGGATGGGGTACGAGAGAAATGGAGGAGTTCTACTGCTGCTAGTACTACTCGGTGAGAGGAAGAAACTGAGAGAAAGAAAACTTGAAGAGGATGGGGAACGAGAGAAAGCTCGTTTTTCGCTTGGAAGAATCTAGCGGATGGTAGGGTTCGATTTGTGTGTATGAGTGTGTGTATGGGTATAAGTAGACTGTGCGTGAATGTGGAGCTTAGGTTCTTGTGCGTTCGAGTCAACGGAAGTTTCGGATCTCTTTGGTGGTTTTTAAATTTTTAATAAGGTTTTCGGTTATACGGGGTTAGGGGTAAAAGGCTGCAGTACGAGATAATATTTACTTTTCGAACTCTATTGGCCGGTTGGTAAGTGTCGAAAACCATACTGAAATAGTAGTGGAAAATAATTATGAAAATGATAGGTTGAATAATTTCTCAGCGATTCTATTGATTAACTTGATAATGTTATGCACTTTAAATGTCCACCTCAATACTTCACACTTGGATGAGAAACATTTATTTCTTCATAATTAACAAATGAACGTTTTGCAATTATACCAGAAAGAATTAAAATTACAAGAGGAAATAAGCTTCATCTGCACAAGACCAAAAACACCGCGAATCTACCAAGCAACTAATTCCTCTCTTCGTCGTAAAAACATAAAGTCATTTCATCAGTTACCCACCCAACCCTCGATGAACAAAAAATCGCCCTCCGAATCTCTCGCACGTGTTTTTTTTACACATAACTCACAATCGCCGAGCCTCTCGTTCGTCACGCTGACGGATCGCCGTCGAAGCGCGATGACTTCCTTCGATCGCTCCCCCTTCCTCCCTCTCTCCTTCCGTAATTAATTGGCCCAGTCTCTTCGGGTTCGCTTTTTCTCTGCCCTCTCTTCTCCTTTACCCTCGTTTTAATAAGTAGGCGGCGTGTCGTGATCGATGCTCTCTCTCTCGGTCGGTTGGTCGGTGTCGACGAAGGACTGCGAGATTCCTCGTGTGTCCGGAACGATTGTAATTCATCAAGATGAAGAGAGGAGTGAGAAGGAGGAGAATCGCTGCTGTGGGTTTTATAGGTGGAAGAAGAATGGTAGCGCTCGTGGCAATGGGTGGGTAACGGTATAGGTGTGAAAATGAGCTATAAACATAATGTAGAGGATTACAGTGGTGAGAAGAGTTGTTGGGGATAATTTATTTTTCAAAGAAAATGGTTTTACACAGCAGGGGGGGGGGTGATGAAGTTGCGTGAGAGAATGATGCTCGTGACATTGAAAGTATAATAGATGTCAAGGTTATGTAAGAGATTTCTTAATGGTTATTTTTTAAATTGACATGTCTGACCATATTTGTATTATTCTACTATATAATTTAATTACAATATGGATCAATATATATGCCTTGTACCAAAACATTAATATAAACGACATAAAAAGGGCATGGTAACCATCCTTCTTCAAATTACGAATATAAAAAAAAATTCATTCATGCCTCGCACTCACCATCGGCAAACTCAACCGATACATTTTTCAACCCCCTAAAATAAAGTCAGTTCGCATTACTGGGGCACTCGATAAAAATCAAAACCCTCAGCCTCCCTAATCCTTGTCGATACATGAACCTCGCAGCAGTAGCAACAGAAAAAAAAACACCAACCCTTCCATGATTTATATACGTGGCGCTCGAATGCGCTGCCTCTCTTTTTTTTCCACCCCCCGTCTGTTCCCACAGTGTCGCCGTCAGCGCAGCCGGACAACGAGCGGATCGCCCTGCAACAACCGCCTAAGGTGGTACTCACCAGCACGTGTCATCACGCTTACTCCGCCTGCAAGTGAGTATAGACACCTTGTAGTATATATGTTGGGACACCTACCGTGTCGATAGTAAGGAAAAGGGAGAGAAGGGGTGAAACTGCTTGATAAAAGGAAACTTGAAGGATTGATGATTTGGTTGTGTTGAAATATAGCGGATCTCTTTGGCGAAAGATTTTCTTTCCATAGAAGGGAGAAATCTTCGAGTACTTGTATCAATAGGTTTCTTTGACCTAACGCGGTAAGGGGTAGGTTTGAAATACAGATACTTGTTTTATAAGTTGATTTTATGAATGAGAAAATAGAAAAAGTTATGAAGATAAGAAATATTTGTTCAGTTGTAAATAGTTCATGATATCGGGTAGCGCAAGAAATTCATTCTTAATTATAACATCAATACACACTATTGACTCAGAATATCCTTTCTTATCCTTCCTGACAATTAATATTGCTAAACACAAGAAAATTCATATAAAACTCCTTCAAAGTTACAACTGACACATATACCTTCTTGCCGAAGAATACCTATTAATTATCACGTCTAATTCCCACCAAAATTCACCCTTAAACCCGTTACCCCCTTTCCCTACACTTTTATCTATTACGACACTATCCACATCCACGTATCCCACGAAACTCTTAGCCGAAACAATATCGAGCGCTCAATTCCACGAGAAAGCGCATCTCCAGGCGCGGTATGGGAAAGAGGCTGCGAGAGAAAATGGAAATCCGAAACCCCATATACTCACTAGCTACTACCCTTGGGGCTGTTACTTCTCATCTCCATCGCGAGACATCGTTATTCCCCCTTCGTTGTATCGTCTCACCCCCTACTCTTATACTCCCCCTTCTTATCCATTTACGTGGTCATTTCTGTACCTCCTGCTACCCCTTATCTTTACTACTATTCAATATTTTTTTCACCATTACTTTTTGTATATAAATATTATATTATCCACATGTGTATATATATATATATATATATATATGTATGTTTATATAGAAACGACGCGGATTGCAAGAGCCTACTACAACCGGTGCTGACGCGTTGCGACCACTCGGCATGTCAGAGGGACGAGTGTCAGGCTGCCATCCAGCATTTCTACAAGACGGCAAGCCACAAGCATTCCATGGAGATAGCCTTCTGTCTGTGCAAGTGAGCAGTTGCAGATTATTATATATGTCATAGTAGTAGTGGTGGTGATAGCGACGATTGATTTTCATGTAGCCAGGAGTGAGCGACTTATATTGGACGAAGGGTCGTTGAGCGGTTGGGTGTACGGAGGAGTTTAGTAGGTTGTGTAGAGCAGGTGGAGGGGGTGAAGAAAGGGTTAGTGATGAGGATGGCTGGAATAGGGCGAGACTTGGTAATTTGGATCAGGTGTGATCGAAAAGAATATCGATTGATGTCGAGAGATAATTAATGTATCACGGTGTTAATTATTACAGGAAGGTGTAATATCTAACGTGAAGAATATCATTTTATGAAACGAATTGAAGTAATTAAATATATGAAATCAGGTCGTTCGCAAGTTAAAGATTATAATGTCAGACAAAGGTGCTCGGTGATTTTAACGTGCTTTCATACAATTACTTAAAAGTATTTCATATAAAATTTATACTTCATTATTCATGAGTGAAGTTGTTATAAATTTATCGCGATAAAAGTATGAGAGTAACAGACGTTGATGAAATACCTATAGTACATTAACGCCTAGTTATCGATTGCAATTATGGTGATTAATTATATTATGAATATATGTTATAAATAAATTTGATATGAAAACTATACGATCTAAAACATCAGAATAAAAATTATGCAAATTAAGTAATTTACCTAGCTGCATAACCACTCTGAATCTCTTCACTCCGTACAGTTGACCAACCCTCTGACAATCTAAACAACCCAGCGGGAAGCAGAACGAAAATCAAGTCAACTCTGCTCTGTACGCGCGCGCTCTCGTATACCTACAAATCGCGAGCTGCTCTTTCTCCTCCTCGCGGATTCCCGCGTGGAGTCGTCTCGTCCGCCTTTACGGCGTCGTAAATAAAGTTTGGCTCGCGTCCTTTTTCCACTCTTTCTCTGCACTGCACGCGCGCGCGCGCAAAGTGTCGTCCGCCGTTTTATTATAAATGTCAAAAGCTTTTTATACCCCACGCTTGTTTCGCGGTTATGCTGAGAGAGAGAGAGAGAGGGAGAGGAAAAAATACAAAGTTTACGTTTCAGTTATACGAGTCTTTTTGATATTTTACACGCGTCGGTGAGATTTACCGGGGGGAATTGTTTCGGATGTTGCGGGAATTTGCGAATAAATTACTCCTTCATATCTCTCTTCTCGTTTTCTTATGCGCAGTAGTAGCATCAACCTTGCGAGACGATATTATTAAGTCTAATTAAAGGCGGAATAAGAAATAGAGTGAAAAAGAGAATAAGAAAGAATCGATGGCCGTTGCCTCAGCATCTCCGCCTCTTCATCCTTCGACGGGATACCGGAATTTTAATAAGATCTCGGGGAATGTATCGAGGAGGTGGTGGAGAGCGTAGAAGAAGGAAAAAGGAAAAATCGCCACGGACTTGAAATTTCCGGCCGCTGCTGAAATAAAAATTCCACAGCATAGAGAGAGGGAGATGGAGGGAGAGAGTGTACCGTTTATACCTATTAGTCGTGCGCGTGCGCTCGTTCCTCTATTTTTTCGGACCCGCGTGTCCCTTTACACGCTCGCACGAGCGTAGAACATAAAAAGATTTTTTTTTACGCGAGCACGCGAGCTCAATTTTTCTCGTTTCTGTGTAACAAACTTGACTTCGTACACCCGGTACAATCGCAAAAATTCTACATTGCGAATACTAGCGCTCTCTTCGCGTGCTATTTCGAAAAAGTAAGTCATCTATTTCAATTAAATGGCAGGTGCTATAATTACGAGAATATTCTTTTGACACAGAGATATATATCCCGGAGTAGTACGAACTTTGAACTTGGTAAAATCGTTATTCCATTTTCAATACTAATCCGAGAGTAAAAATGAATTCGCGAGGAGAAGAAAAAAGTTCAATATGCAGTTAAGTAATTTTACTTTAATAGAAAAATAAAGGAGGAGTCACGATTCGAGCGTCGACCTATTAATTTATGCCACGAATTTCATTCGGCACCGGATTTTATTTTAAAAGTATTTTTAAAATAGTACTAATTAAGAGCGGCCAAAAGAGTTTCTAGATTTATTCAATAAATGATAACATTGATTTTTACCTTCGGTATTAATAAACAAATTAATCCGTTCAGTTCTCTGCCGGCGTTTAATCCGAAATAAAACTCTTATACAGCACACGGTTATTCGTTTTAATAAGAGTAATAGCATTGTTTTAACAAAGACCAATTAGTTCTAATGGAGCTTTTATTATTTTATCACATCATACTCCACTACTTATATTAATTACCTAATATAAGTACTCTATCACCTCGCTACATCTACACATTAATAAACCAATGAACAAAAAAAATCACCGCTTTTGTTTCAGGAAATCCGATGGCAAGCGAGATGAGTGCACGTTAGCCAAGGAGAAGCTTCACCCAGTCTGCGCGCTACGCGTCCCCGCTGGCACGGAGACGCCAACCTGCGACGCATTGGCTGAGGCTTGCCGCGAGACTGCCAGCTGCAGGTATGAGAAAGAGAGAGAGAGAGAGAGAAGAATCCTCGATCGGGTCAATCGGTCGAGAACGCGAGTAAGAATGCGGCCTCGCGTGAAATATGTATTTTTATATATAATAGAGAGAGGAAGGTGGGAACGAGGGGAAGGAAATATGCGCGAGGAGATGAATTTTTCCGTTCGCGCTTCGGATTCCCCGGACAAAAGGACGCGTCGTGTCGGCTGCTTTAATTCTGCGCGATTTTTCGCGGAACGCGGCGCGACTGGTATTCGCTGGCCCTTTTCTTTCCCAGTTTCATAATCTGAGGCGCCTTCTTCTTCTTCTTTTGCCATTTTTCCTTCTTTTTGCTAGGAGGGAAAAGAAGAATTTTTCGTATATACTGCAGTTTGCAATATTCTGGCTATTGAATTTTTTCGCCGTTACACGAGGAACTGCGTTACATGATATATATTGAAAATCGGACTGTAAAATATAATTACTAATTTATTTTTTTTTAAATGTCATTTTAGTATGTTTCGTTATGCGAACGTTGATACGCTATAACCATATTAGGCTACTTCTCTATCTGCAGCTAACACTTGATTTCGGGGCGCTATCATGGCTCTTACTATATAAAATATTATTAAAGAGCACAGTAACTCCCCAACGTCAAGTATCAACCAAAACATCTTTAAAATACACTTAACCATCACTCTTGCATCCATTAACCACATAATCTTCATTTTCTCATTCATAGAACGAAACTGGAACGTTACGAGCAAAGCTGTGCAGTGGACAGCGTAACGAACAAGTGTGCAGGCCCGACGCTCGGCTGTCGCTCTGCTGTGCTCGGTATTCTCGGCACGGAGCTGCGCTCCAATTGTGCGTGCAAGGGTGCCGATCTCGCCGCACCTTTTTACGAGTGCCTCGGATGGAAGCGGCTGCTCTGGGTCAACATGTGCGTAGGTGAGTTGAGAAAAGAAAAAAAAAAGGAAATATATATATATATATAAGTCGATAGCGAGAGGTTCGATGGGAATCCAGATTTTATAGGTTAGGTGGTGGCTTTTATACGTACGGGAATATGGTTTTAATGCCGGGACGTTTTCTGGTGATAAAATATTATATGGTGGCGTTCGCGTAATGGATTGTTATTGGGTGAAAATATTTTTTTTATTATTAACAGTTTACGGTATAGAGGTGATTTCGCACAACTAGTAGTGTTGGTCACGTTTAGTCGGACCTCCTACAATATTACGTGCGTATCCCTCAACTCATCTAATAATAAAGACACTAATTAGTAGCATTGTTTAAATATAGTGAGACTTTTAACAACACCGCAACAGTTAGAAACTCCGCAAGACAATTCACCCTCCTTGACTTACAATCAAAATCTTTTTCCACGCGGTATCCACTTCTTCACCGGACATGTATATACATATACAAAACCTAGCAGGAGTAGTGGTAGTGGTGGTCGTGGGCGCACGCGCGCTTAACTCGAGTGCATCCGAGCGTCACGCGGACGCTCGTAAAGCGGTAAACATTGAAGTGTATCCGCGAAGCGCCGGTATATAAAGTCGCTCGCCTCCCCTATATAGCTATATAGTACGTCGCGCGTGCGCCCCAAACTTTTCGTCTTTCTTTCGCTCTCCCTCTCTCGTTTCACCCTCTCTACCTCTCGGTAGGTTGTATAAGCTCGCCGGATTTCCGGTGCCCTTAATTTGTTTTCCTTTTCGGTGCTGGAGAAAGAGAGGGATAGCGAGAGGAAAGGGAGCAAGAGAGGGAGAGAGAACTAATCGGCTATTCGGGCAAGGGACATTAGAGCTCGTGAATGCGATTCGAACGTCATTTTAAAGTCTTGCTTCTGCTGGATTTCCGGATAAATCGTCGTCGTCCATGAATGAAATTTATTTTGAAAAAGGAAATTTGTGAAAGAGTATTATGAGTAAATATAGTTGAGAAGACGATATTTTTAGTACCATGCCAGGTCTGAAACTATAAATAAACTTTCTTCAAAAAATGCATCTTTCGAAATTTTAAGATACACTAGATTATCCGATTTGAAAAAAAAAAATTTTTTTTAATAATTTCTGAATATTCTATGAATAGAAAAATATCCTTATTTCTACTTTCCTCGGCATTACATTTCTACCGAAATCTCATTCGAAATAACCAATCCTCCCCAACCCTCCGCGAAAAACCTAAATACCCCGACGTCGGCCGTTCCATCCTAAATCACCCACCCTAAAACTATTTTTTCCTGCCCATTATCCTCTCTCTCTCTTCCTCTCTTACTCGCAAAAAGCCGCCGTACGCGCAGACACACACACAGCTAGCGAGTGAGAGCCGGCGGAGCGCTTCGAGAGCTCTTCCGGGAAATTAGAAAAATTCTTTTCCAAATCCCTCCAACCTATACAGAAAAGCGCTCCGCTCTCGCCTCTCTCTCTCTCACGAGCTTTTTTCCGGACGCGCGAGCGCACCGGAAAGTTGGAACGAGTTCGCAGAGAGCGCGAGCGAGCGCACGGTCAGCCAGTTTAACTGTGTCGAAAGTGAAGGAGAGACGAGCAAAAAGAGAGCGCGTCGGCACAAAAGAGTTACACAGATAGCCACCGCTGCTGTTGCAGGCAGAACGAGTGAAAGAGAGAGGAAGAAACGAATGCTTTTATCGACCATCGAAGTTACGAAGCCATCTCCTCCTACTCCCCTCTTGGTACTCGTATGTGCGTGTATATACGCGAAAGAGAGAGAGAGAGAGAGAGAGTTGGACTGTCCTGCGGGAGATAAGTCATTTAGATACGAAGCTAGGGCAAAAATTGCGACGACGCGAGAGTAGAGCGAATATCATAACGCGTAACAGGAGCTTTTGTGCGCTACTCGAGACAGAAGGAGTAGCAGCAGTAGTAGAAGGAAGACGAAGAAAAGGTAGAAAGGAAGAGGAGGGGGAGAGAGAGAGACAGGCTTTTTCTCGGAATTCAGCGACGCGCGATCGCGCCGATGCTATCTCAGGCCGTTTCAGCGCTGACCTGGTTGTGTACATGTACAGAGAGAGAGAGAGAGGAGGAGGAAAAAATATCGCGGACGGAAAAACGTCGAGACGGGAAAACGTTTTTTTTTTCTTTCTTTTTTTGTATATATGACTGGTATAATATATTTGGTCGTACTGGTGTATCTTTTGCGTGAAGGTAAATAAATAAATAGTGGTACGCGGGAAAATCGAATTAAACCGTACACAGGTCATTTTATTTATTTATTTATTTTTTTGTTCATCGTGATCGTCAGCGTCGTCGCGACCGCAAAGTTTCGTGTATAGCAATTCATCGTAATATTCGAGTACACGGGGAAATTTAATTTTGCCTCCTCATTCGAGTGCAAATTAAATTAGTACCACGGAGAGAGAGTGAGAGAGGGAGGGTGAAATTAATGTTACCGAGTTTTTGAAACGTTCATAAGTGAAAATTAATTGACCCACTTTCACGTGGTACGGTCTTGTGCGGGGTACTTAACAGCATTTACATAAAATAAAATGGTAGATCTGCGTGCGTGGAAGAGGAAAGGGGGAGGATAAAAACTACAACTGAAAATGAACCACATTGTCACGTCTTCGAGGTCTAGGAGAAAGTTTTGATATTAAAGGGTGTCGAGGAATCGGAAAATGGCTGGGAAAGTTGGTTAGTTTTTGGTGGTTACAAGCAAACGTTTTCTTTTTTACGAATCTTAATTGCTAAAGAAACGGCTTATGAAAGTACAGCGAGTACGAAAAATTTTAATTAAAAGTTCACTCGTTGCTATAATTATGTAAATATGAAAAAGAAAATGGTAATTTAACGATCTGCTGTTGTCTCTTTTTTCATATACACACCTTTTGCGAACACCAGTGTTGTTGGGTTTATAAAATAGTGTAAATAAAATTATTCTTCTGTAAACTATTAGAATTCTGGGCCCCATCGAACCCTATAAACAATAACACCCTTTAAAACACAAACCACATCTGTCACCAGTCGAGTCACAAAAGGATTTCCACGCGCGTCGCAACAAGCACCACGGAAACCACGGTCGGACAACAGGTCAGCCTCAATCGTATGCAACCCAAGCAACCCCAGGACGTTCCTGGCCCTCGGTAGCGACGCCTCGTGCTTCACTAGTCGCTGCTACGGGATTCACGGAATCTGACGACGGCGATTCCCCAGCGGCTGAAGACGAAGAGGAGCAACAATTGGAGAACAACGTTATACCTGAAGTGACGCTCAGGCAGGAATCTAGTGCGGCTGAACCGACGACGCATCCTAGCACTACGACGACGACGACTACGACGACGTCTACTACGACGACGACGACCACTACGACTACGACTACACCTGCGCCAACGACGCCGAGTACTACGACGACTAGCACGCCGCCGCCAAGTAAGTGGAAATTTGGGGTTTCTTTTGCTTTTTAGTGTGAGTGATGGTGTGCGAGTGTGGTTGGTTTTTATTTACTTGTGAAATATTACTAATGAAATATAGGAGAAATCGTAATTAAAATAGTAATTATTTGATATAAAGTATTAAAATGTTTTACTAGAAAATTTAAGCTTTGAAAAGGTTTTTAATGATAGGTTTAAAATAGGGGTTTAATTTCGTTCCAATAAAAATAGAACGTTTTCGTAATTTTTGAGAAATTTCTGTAAAATTAGCTGGAAATTGTAATAGTACAAACACATAATGTAATACGGATATGATGCCAGAATTCTGTTAAATTTGGTAGAGACTAATGTTACTTTAGTCTGCTCGTATACGTTTTAGAAATTTTTCAGTATACTTTTAACGCTTTACACGTCAAAAACATTTTAATGTTCTAATGAAAGAAAGTAAGCTTTTTGTCAGACATCAAATTCAGTTATACATTTACCTCGATTAACCTAAACAGAAATCGTATACGCGTACACCTAATAATTCTGCAATTACTTCATTTGCTCGGCAGCAGGCAGCGCGTTCTCGAATTATGAGGCAGGAAATTGTCTTGGAGAAAAATAAGTGCTATTTCATAATATGACAGGCGGAATTACATCTCGGGAAACACGTGTCCGTGTGTACACTCTCGGCATAATAAATTGCGGCAAACTTTTTTATACGAAAACTTTTATAAATGTCTTGCTTACAAGTGACTTTAAAAACTTTAGCACTCGTCGGTGCGCGCTCAGTACCCACCGCTCTCTCTCGACTCTCCGGATGTCGAGTAAAATATTTCCGAGTAGATTTGTAAATGATAAAAAATTTGCAACTGTCTGCGGAAGCCCGCTCGGGCCGAGCGTGTTACTGAACTTCACTTTGGATCACGATTCAGCTATATACTATACATGTATAACCATGCATAAGTAATCTTTCGAAACTATTTCATTATAGCAATGTACAAAAACCAGAAAAACGAGAGATAATTTTCTCGTCGATCGCGAGTGTACGCGTTTCACGTACTCCGCGGGCGCGCGCGTGCGCCTCTTTACGCGCTATTTTTCCCTTTCATTTTTCCCCGCCGCCTTAATTAGCGTTATGCTTCGGCGTTGCCTTTTTTTTCACTTTCTTTTTTTCTTTCTCTTCTCCTACTCGTGCGCAAATGCGCGTGCGCGACGTAATTTAAAGTGTAGCACGTCGGACGATATATATATATACACGCGGAGACGAATAAACATTGCTCGATATATTTTACTCTTCTATTTTTCGTCTCGTACATAGAAACTGTCTGCAAAAGTTTGCTCTTTTATACACTTGTATATACGCGCGTTTCAACCTTATAACCCATTCGTAAATTGCAATTTCCAAGTCTTGAACGTCTGAGCGAGAAGACCACCTTTGAGACAATTAAAATTTATAGTTAAAATCCGGGCCGACGCTATGCCACACGCGTTAGTTTCAATCAGTAAATAGCCAATCCATTTAAGCGAGCCCTCAAAAGCCGCGGGTCAATTCCCAGATCAAAGGGTCCTCCCTTTACATTTTTTTTTTATTTTCCAAGCCGCCCTTCGTTATTAAATGAAATACGAGGAAATAAAGCGACGACATTTTTACTATGCACAGCGGTGACGGCTATGATAGCAATATTTCAATATGTACTTTTTGGCATACCGTGAATAAAAAAAAATAAAAGAAAAAGGAAACTATATAACTGAATAGAAAGAAAGAAGAAAAGCGGATACGTTTTCGATGAACGTGAAATAACAGATAAATACGTTGTTATATATAACACGTTTACGGGAGACTTTTCAAATAATAATCTACCGGACAGATAAGACGCGCTCACTACTGCTGCTGCTGCGACTCTCGGGGGCGAGAGCAATCACGAGGCCGCTCGACCGTATCCGACTTGGAAATCGCGTTTGTCTGCCGTCCTCCTCCTCCTCCTACCTACCGGCTTTTCCTGGCACGCGTTCAATCGGCGATTGTTCGCGCGCCGGCAGCCGCCAGTTGCTTTTGTGTCTGTGTCCCTTTTCCCGAATGTCTTTTTGAACGTCGCACACGGTTCCTACTCCTTAACGCGGTTAATTCGAAGAAATAAAAAACGAAGAAGAAACCACCACCCTAACACGACAATGTCGAGGTAGAAACTTTTTCTTTCTCCTTCCACCTACTCTACACCGTCAGCAGCACCGTTTGCGCACAAAGGTAGGTAGGTATACACATATATATACTGTACGTACAATCGGTACCTGCCGTCTGTGTGATCGACCGATCAAAGAGCTGCCTGCGGCTGACGGTGAAGCCGCCGCCGCCGGCGGCGGCAGCAACGACGGTGAAATTTGAATGCGCGCCGCGTGAAATAAGGCGGGCGCGGTCTACGTGCTGGCTGCTTTCTTTTTCGCGAAAAGGAGAAGGAGGAGGAGGAGGAGGAGGGATGAAGAGGACGGGAGGTTAAGGTGTATAGGAACAGGGTGAATGACTTCTGTAGAAGCGGTGTGTAGCAGTTTCGTGCTTGCTTGGATATGTGTGTTTCGGCGAGGGGTTTGAAATGGCGTTGATTTAGAGGGAGGTTTTGTAGACGCACTTGCAAGATGTGGAATATGTCGTTGGAGTGTGTGTGTGAGAGAGGCTTAAAAGGTGCGAAGTCGTTGCGGCGTTACTTTTTGAAGGGAAATTTTTCTGTCTCGAAGGTAAAATGGTATTGTCAAAAGTGTATAAATAATGTTATAAAAATTGTTATGATTGTTTACTTAAAAGTAACTTGCTTTTATCACGTATAAGTCAACGAATAAACTGACTTTGCTGTCTCGGGAATTTTGTTAAGACAGGAAAAAAGTTAATAGACGTAGTAGTAGTAGTAAAGCAGTATAGTCAGACGTTCATTAAAATCCTGTTTCCTTAAACCGAGCTATTTTTAAACTGCAAAATAAGAAGAGTGTACGAAAAAAGAAATTGTTAAAAAAAAGTAACAAAAATAATAATAATAATAAGAAAGAAAAAAATTACGAAACTCATACTCGAGCCGACAGAACCTCAAGACGCCTTTAAAATTTCTCGCATAACCGGCAAGAAAGTCCCCTCAGGGGAAGGAGAGAGAGAGAGAGAGAGAGAGAGAACGGCTCGGCAAGAAAACGCCTTTGCCGACGGGCTTTTTGTTCTTCGCCAAAGACAAGCGCTACACTATATACTACTACTACTACTACTACTACTACCTTCAGCAGGCAGGAAAAAAAACACATATACACATACACACACACGACAACCGAACGCTAGCGATTCGCTTTCGCGCTTGGCACGCGCTTGCTCGTTCGCTTAAAAAAGACGAAAGGCAAGCGCGCGTGGCAAGTAAATCCGCGAGCGAAAATCGGAAAAGCCACTTTGGCGTGGCAGCAACGGTGGAAGGCTTCATCCCTCTCTCTCTCTCTGAACAAAGCGAAAGGCGCAAGGTAGGCAAATGCAACGTACGCTGTTGAAGGGAACATGGGTGGGACGGAAAAAAAGAGAGGGTAGGAGAGAGAGAGAGAGAGAACAAATAAAAAGAAACGACACACGCGTTGGAAAAGTCAAAAAGCACGCGGATAATACGCTATTTTTCAGCCCCTCCGGCAGCCAAAGGAGGAGTCGTAAGTGTGAGTGTAGGTGTGTGTGTATGTATGTATGTATGTATGTATGTATGTTGCTAGTACACGCGTATACTCTGTTCCCTCCCTTCACCTTTTATTCGCTGTTGCAGGTTTCTGCGTGCTTCAAAGGATCCACCACCCGGTCCAGTACATCCGCCAGGGCAAAGGCAAGAGGGTGAGTACATACACACATGTATACATCTATATATATACTTACACAAGTGTGAGAGAGAGAGGCGACCTTCCCACGCTCGATCCTTTTCTCTCTCTCCCGCCTGAGAAAGTACATGCAGACTTTTTTCGCTGACTCGAGAAACAAAGAGAGAGAGAGAGAGAGAGAGAGCAAGAGCGTAAGACGACGCCACGGCAAATCGGCTCCGATCCATCCCTAAAGTATCTCCGCGGCGGATTACGACGAGCTGTGCTCTTGTAATACCGCGGAGTCACGTTTCCCATTGTACACCGGTACACTTCTCCTTTCGGTATTTATAAACGCGAGCGCGCTTAAGTAGCTCGCGGTTTTTCCACGCGCACTTTGAGAATATACAAGAGAAGCGAGGGGAAACGGTAGAAACGATTTTCGGGATGGAAAAGTTTTCTTTTCGTTATTTTTCTTTTTTTGTTCTTTTTCTTTTTTTTTTTGTAGAAAAGCTTTTTTCTCTCGTTACGCGGATGAAAATTCCAGACTGTCCGTTAGAAAGGTTCTACGAGGGTTGGGTTAAGCCGCTCCGTGATTTTTGTTGATAGTGCAGTTGTTGGGATTTTGATAAGGATTTTAGAAAAAGGGGGGAAAAAGAAAAAAAATGTAATGTTTACGGTACGTTTGTAAGCTGGTAATTTCGCAAGAAGTAGTTACTCATCGTTTAGCATAAATAAGATTTTAAAGCTTCTGCTTTTGTTTGATATTTTTTTGTCCTCCGGCAAAAGAAGGTTACTTTAGGTGTTACGTTTAATTATATTCTAGTTAAATTAGTATCTCGTAATTCTAATTTACATCATTTTAGAAAACTATAATTAAGCCCAATAAGTAAGTTGCAAAATTTCTGCGTTCATGTTGATAACGAAAATTATCATTTATCGTCAATACAATGGAATCCAATTAAATTCGAATTGAAAATCAAAGGATCCCGCAAAATCTCTTATGGAAATTGGCTCTCGGTGAAATTGGCTGAAACGTTGGGATATTAAACATATCAATACCCTGATCAAATGTCTTCATGTACGCGAGGTTAAAAAATGATCAGTTTTTCAGATCAAGGTCAAAGGTTGCTAAATTCACGTTTTCAGCTATCAATGGTAGTCATCTGCATTACAGACATATCGACTATTCCAACGACTTAACATTTCCAGAACTCGATAAAAACTTCACTTAAGGTGGTTTTGGGGTGGCTGAAAATGAATTTGGGATCAGAAATCACAGCAGTTGGCCCAATATATCCCCCCCATGTCCCAAACGGATGTACACCATGCTCCGGCATCCATCACATAAGCCCAAATCAGGAACTATCGCATATTTTGTTGCTAATTTGTGCCGTCAATTTCGATTTTATCGCTCTTGCCGTAACTTTACCTACAGCCAATTTCCATAAGAATTTTGCGGCGCGTCCTTTCTTCATTATATTAATCCTTTCTCTTACAACCATAATCTCACCACTTACTCCCCTACCTTCTCTCTCTTGCACTTCCTACAAAAAAGGAAATAAACACCAAAAACTAACAACCAAACCCTATCTTCTTGTCAACACACAGCTCTACCGCGAGGAGGAACCCGAATGCTCGGAACTCTGTCAGTGCGGTGCGAACGAGACTCTCACCTGTAACACCATCTGCATCGAGTCGTCGCCCTGTAAGACCGATTTCGCTTTCTACAATCATGCGGCGCCGGCTTATCAGGCTTTCCGTGGACGATGCCTCTGCTACAGCGGCAGGTTCATATGTATGCGGCCATCGCCAGGTGAGTGTTTTATTTTGGTTTTAAGGATTGGTAGATTAACAAACGAAATATTATTTATCTCATATAACGGAATTATTTTGTTAATATAATAAAATAATTTTTTTATAACTAATATTCGTATTCTTCAAATTAAATTTATTAATAATTATGCACATTAATGCAAATCTGTCTAAGAAAATTCATATCATTGAATATTTTATTAAATAATAAAAAAAGAAACAAACCTAAAAGATGCATTTCCACAATATCAATTCCATTTTCGACGTTTACGTTATTGATAAAAACGTTTTATTGATGACAGCCAGAGGGAGAGAAGAGCCGTATTTTATTTCTGGCTTTTACATTTATTGACTTATCAATATAATCGGCCTCATATCAGAGGCTTGGCTATTTTTATTAATTGAATCGTTTGTATTTTGCATTTTCCCGAACTAAAGTACGGCCGAAAAGTTAATACTGCAAAATATTAAATGCAAAGGGAATACACAATTAAAAGTCAAAATTTAACGGCTTATATATAAAAGCGCTATTTTTCTCCTGTCCCTTCGCATTCGTTATTCTGTGTCATGATTCGTGGAACTCTGAACATTCAGATGTACGGATATATTTTATTTATTTATTTCTCCCGTCTATATATATGTTTGTGTGTCATTTTAATACATTGAAACATTTTCCAACCTGAAATTGTATACTGTACATACATCAAATACAGTGAAATATTCATTAGAGGATTTCCTATAAGCTATTAAAGGTGAATGATAAATCCCCAGCTTTTCGAAAGTAACAACATAATATTTTTTATTGAGAAAACATATTTACCAGTGCTATAAAGATTAAAATAATTTAAAAATTAAACTACGTGAAAATTCCCCGACGACGTGCAAAGAGACGCGGTCACGGTTAAGCGAGAAAATTAAGTTATCGAAGAGTTGGCCTACTTTTCCCAACTTTCCGTCTACACAAAGTAGAAAGTTTCTTTCCGGCTTGCCAATCATATTTCGCCTCGGGGCATCATAATGGATTTCAAAAACACAACGATGTATATATATATATATATATTTATTTATATATACTTTCTCTCTTCCGTACCCCCTTAATCTAAAATAGAATGAGAATCAAACTCTCGAATGCTCGAAGTTGCAACTGAGCGAGTATATAAAGAATTGTTTTGCTTGTACTCCCAACAGATGCGTACAATATACCGCACGGAGTGTTCATGTTCCTCGGGTACAGCGAGACCGATGAAAACTTGCTCAAGTCTCACAACAACCTCACCGTCGTGGATGCCGTGTCTTCCCTTGACAGCTTCATGAGAGAGGAAGTCAATAACCAGGTAACGCGGTACCCACTGGGATTATTAATTTTTACATATGCTAATATTAAATTTTGATTCTTCATGATATGTAATATAGATATTTTTGACAAAGAGCTCGAATGTCACATACGAATTAGTATATAACGAAATGAAATATTCACGTTGAACGAAATATAATATATATTATATAAAATTTGTAAATTCATTTGTATTTTCGTATTACAATGGATTTAAATGAAATGGATTATTTTTTGCGCAGACGATATGCACACTTTTCCTGTACAACATAACGAAAGAGAACGTGATCGCCGTCGCGCGCCTCATGACGGACAACGTCTCTACCAACAACCTCACGCAAGCACAAAGTCTGCAGCATCTACTGCGCATCAAGGTGAGTACCTTCCTACCACTACAATATAATATATATATATATAACAAATGTCAACCGAAAGAATAATCCCATCAAAGAACGAAAAAAAAGAACCGAGCGTAAAATATTCCAATGCATTTATAACACACGCTCTTTTATTCGTTCACTGTTTATACACGTATGTATCTATTTGCTCGCTTGGCGACCCGGAAATACTGTTTTTCCGACTTGTGGCTTTCTCCCTCCATTCGTCTCTTCCCCTTCGCTCTCATCCCGCTGTAATTGTCAGGCGTGCGCGCGCGTGTATGTATGTGAACTGAAAAAAAACTGCGCGGTGGGAAATTCAAATGAAGTGGATGGAAATAAAATCGGGATGAGCGACGCGCGCGTGTGATCGATCAGCGAACAAAAAAAAAAGAGGAAAGGGAAAAAAAATTTAATTGACTGCGGGTGCAACAGCTACTTGGGATCCCTCGTGTGTGTTTGTGGTTGGTATAGGTGATAGGGTGGTTTTGAATTTATACTGGTGTGAGTATTGGTAGACCTTGTAGAATAAGAAGCGTTTAATTTGATGATATTTTTAAAATTAATTTAAAGAGGAATGTTAAAGTACTTGAAGCAATAGATTAAAGATTCAACCAAATAATTGAATACACGATCACTTAGCTCACCTAATTTGTAAGTAATAACGTAACCCATTTTGTACACTCTTTAACCGGCAATATTGAATGTCTTCCCCCATAAATCCAATTGAATTATTCATCGATAGGCAACAAGTCGGCTAATAATTCCTTTGAACGCGGGAACACCCCGAATGCGGAACTTTTATGACTTCACGATATTTCCCTTTCCCCACTTTACTCTCCCCTCCCCCCTTCCTTTACCTCACGGTCCACGAAATAAGAAATAATCGAGCGTGCGCGAACGGGGGAGAAAAAAGCGAAGTTCGCTTGCCGCGCCAACTTGGTATATAGCAACGAGAGAGAAAGAGAGAGAAAGGGAAGGAATTGATTTATTCGCGTATAATATGAACGCGCGGTAGAAAGGCGATAGCGCGTACAAAGCCGATTGACTGCGCGCTCGCGAGCGTTGGTGGCACAACTCGCAGGGAATTGACTATACGAGCAGTGAGAGCGTGCGGAGGGAAATTTCCAATTTACGATTAAACAGCTCGCGATTTCGCTTGCTCTATATTCGACAGAGAGAGAGAGAGTTGAGCGGTTTTAATGCTTGCTATATACGATCGCGCGTACCGAAAAAAATTTCCCGTTTCATTTCGGCTTAATGATTTTTTCAATAATGACGAGTACGTGTATAGGCACGATTTTTAACTCTTTTCGACCTTTTTCTCTTTCTCTCTCTTTCTCTCTCTTTTCGTTGTAAAACGCTGTATGACGTTATGAAATTTATTAGCCAATTTCAGAGACTAAAAAGTTGGAGTAATCCTTCGTTAAATTTTGCAGCCTGGTGAATATTAATTGATTTAAACGCGAGCTTTTATACGCGTGCTTTGAGAAAAATTTTGGATATCGTTACTGCAAAGCTACTGTGGTATAATATAGAAAAGAGTGTTTTGATACGGTTACCTCCTTCATTAACTGCTTAAATTTATTTTAATACCGTTAAATAAAAACTACCGTTTGTCCACAATTTTTAATAATTTTATTTATAAATCTTTACAGTATAATGTTTCCATTACTCGTATAGTTAACAATATCTTAAACTATAATCAGACAACATAAAGTCAACTAAAAACAAAAATAACCAAAAACGCACGAATACTCGCCACAATATTAAAAAAAAGTCTAATCTCAAGCTACACCATAGCCACCTCAGAATCCATAATTGGCTCACCCCCTTCTCTTAAATCCAAACCTCCCTCGGTATATCCAAATCCCACAGCGACAAGGAGCAGCTGAAGTTCAGCTCAAAAACACAGCAGCCACGTCGACACCTTAACCCAATTAAAATCAATTTTCCCAGAGAGTTTACACACACACACACATGCCTCTCTCCTCTTCTCTTCATCGATGACGTCGTCGTCGTCGTCGTCGTAGTGGTCCTTTCCCTCGCCGATGATACCACCACATGTATATATATGTATATGTACATATATATGTGTGTATGGACGACGCCTCGGGCGTTCACTCGCTCGCTCGCTCGCGCGCAAATGACTTTCTAATAAAGCAATTACGAAGGCCGACGCTTGCTCGCTTGCTCGCTCGCTAGCTGGCTAGCGCTAAAATGCTAAAATGCAATAAGCGGCCGGCGAGTGCGGGAGAGGGCAACGTCGTTAGCGTTGGGTGTGCTGGAGCTGCTGGAGAAGGTGGAGAGAGAGAGGGAGAGCGTGTAAGTATCGTAGGAGAATTCGATGAAGAGTGTATTAGGCTCGTTAAGGGGCCGAGCCACGTAATTTTTGAGGTGTATAGGTAGGTGGTCGATGTTACAGGGTTATTGGAAGAGAGAGAGAGAGAGAGCGAGCTATTGGATTGGATTTGAAAAGACAGTTTTTGATGGAAATGCAAATTTTGAGTAACGTTACCGTGGTTGTTTATCTGTGTTGTTGCGCTTGATTGATTACTGATGCAAATAGATGATAAAATTAAAGTCTTAGTGGTAAATATTCACTAGTATAACTTGACGTTGAGATACGAAGATATAAAAAGAATATATAACCACATTTCATTATTCTATAATATTCGAATAGAATCACTTAAAACACATATTTTTCAGTACGATACATACAAAAAGACATATATTCCCATTCAATTGATACCCTTAAACTCCACATCGTTACTATAACTCTATAACTAACATTAAGTGACATCTGAAGCTATTGAAGCTTAGCACTACTACCGTGCCGTACCTCAACTGGAACAAAAATCTTGATACCCGAAAATCAAAAGGTCCAATCGAGATAGATTAAAAGATCCTCCTCCGTTTCGGCCCTTCGTAGCCTACTATAGAAGCATTATACGTGTACACTCGCGACGTGTAAAAACAAATAGCCACTCGCAGGACGACATCTCCCCTCTAGTCTCTCTCTCGTTCTCTCTCTCTCTTTCTCACGAAATAAGTAGAAAGCTAGCGTAACGGCTCCGCACACTCAGAAGCCGCGCCGGTAAGTCCACTTGATTGGCCCGAGAGTGTCTCTCTCTCTCTCTTCGGGGTCGAAGAGAGAGAGAGAGAGAGGGCGATAGATCGAAAAAGACGTGCGCGCAGGAGCAATAGACAAAATGAACTCCTCTAATCCCCAGCAGGCTCCCACTCCCTATACTACACTTCCTGCCTGCCTCTGCCTCTCGTGTACTAGCAACAGCAGCAGCAGCAGCAGTGGTAGAGTAGTAGTCGTCATTTAGCCGACGTCACGTACGTGTAGAGAGAGAGAGAGGGTGAGGGGAGGGGGTGGGCGGAGGAATTGGAGAACACGTATGAAACTCGAGGAAACACATAGATACACAGGGGCCTCGACGCTTCTACTCCTGCTGCACTGTGCCAGCCCAGAGAGAGCGAGAGAGCGAGAGAGAGAGGAAACAATGGGTGGAGTTGTGCTCTCTCTCTCTCTTACTCTCCGGAACTACACGTCGATTTTGAGGTTATTACGCGAGCGTTCTCCTGTCTGCCTAAGCACTTTCTTTTACGCTCGACAAATTACGCTTAATGCCGAGTCCGCCTCTCTCTCTCTCTCTCCCTGCCTGGTATATGTGTGTTTATATGTACGTATATCTATATATGAGCGTAATTGTATAGGTTTACTTTTACGCGTGGATATCTGCACTTCGAATTGCCTTTCAAAGATGCTACACGGCAGATTAAAACGTCGATTTAGCGAAGAGGAGTATTAAACGCGTATTTTGGGGAGGGAGGGGGTGCTTTAATGCCGAGCCATTAAATTGATATTAAAAGTGTCTTGGTCGTAAATGAATGACAGCATGTGTACCTGAGTATTTAGGGAGTAAGACAAGACAAAGCGTATTGTAAATACAACAGTAGGATACCCGCAATACACCCGATACTATAGACACTCGATTAATTTACACTGCCGAGGAGAGCCTCCATTACATCGCGGCTCCGACGCCCTCCTATACACAACAACAACATCACCCATTGGCCCAGATCGGTCACAACCCAGCCGAGAGAGAGAGCTCAATCTTCTACGCCTCATCCGAGATTCCATTTGGTTGAAATCAATCTCTCCACCGTCTCCTTCTCTATACTCTCTCATCATCGATGCTCCTGCTTTCTACGCTTACTTTCAAGCTTCAAAAAAAAGGGGGTGGGGTGCAACCTCGGCGAATATTTAAAGCGCGATAAATCCGCGATGCTGTGGCGCCCGAGGCGAGTAAGACGTACAAAAAAGGGCGCCAGGTTGTAAAAAAGCTCGACATACGTACGTATATATAAGAAGGGACGAAGAAACGCGAAAGCGGCTTTTCGCGAAACCGTTGCGCGCGAGTGTTACATTGTACGCGATGCTCGGTCGTCGTCGCCGCAGGGTGGAGCCGTTTTCTTTTGTCCTTCGCCTGTCGCGGTCGTGTAAAAAGTAAGACAAGTAAGAGAGGAAGAGAGCGCTTTGTTTTGTAAAAAAAACAATAGAAGAGAATTTTTTTTTTTTTTTGAGGACTCGAAATGGTATTGATTTTTTTTTTAAACTTTATACTCTCCAAGGAGAACTGGGAAATATGGCGAATCAAAATACAGTAGCGACGCGTCCTACTAAAGCGAACGATAAGGCGAGCGCGCAGCCGAGAGCGTAGAGAGCAATTCGAATCGAGGGAGCGAAATAAATCGAGAGTGGCCGATAACCGGAGGAATCGAAAAAGAAACGAAAGAGAGTATAGTAGGGGGCAACTCTTGCTGCGCAGGTGTGTGGGTGGTGTGCTCTTTCTCTTTCTCTCGTAGATTTGGGAGAAGGAATTGGCGCCCGCGCGATCTCGTTCTCCCGGAGCGATCGCGCCGATCCCGAGGATAACATGGGTAGCAGGGAGGAGGTATAGGACGACGACGACGACGACAACGAGAGCTGCGCGTTTTTCTGTGTTTCTGTCTTTCGGTTGCTGGGCGTCGGCTTGGGTGTACGAACAAAAAAAAAACGGCTGGTTCGATTTTGGGAATATATACGTTGAAGGTCTAGAGGGGGCGATGAGATTTCGGTGTAGTGGAACGCTATCTATAGACGTGGAATAGGAACGATTTTAGTAGTGAATAGGTGAAATTTTTGTTAATCTAGAAAAATCACGAATTGATCGAGATTCTGTAACTGTTATGCTAAAAAATTAAAAAGATAATAAAGGTAAAAGTTCACTCCTCTCGCAATTATCACATATTCAATCACGACTCCTCGAAACCTCCAACCTACACATTCCTCATCGTTTCCTCGCGTAGTTCTTCAAGTATATCAAAACAAAGTCATTGAGTATAATATCATTACGGTCGCTTATATCTCCACGTGGGCGCCTACGATATTTCGGTCGTATTTACGCAGGCAAAACTCGAGAGGAGCAGAGAGTGGAGGAGTGTTGTAGCGGCGGTAGGGGAGGGGGGGACGAAGTTCGACCGGAAAGTTTTCGTCCTAAGATTTCGATGGCTTCCCAACGAACGCGCGCGCAATGGCTTAGTTCGCTAATTGCCAGACTGCGCGCGCGAGCAGCCGCATTAATTTAATTAGAATACAAATTGCGCGAGAATTTTGCGGTATGCGGTATGCGTATGTATGTATATATATATATATACGTATGCGCAAAAAGCCGTACTACTGCGACGCGATGCGCGAGATATGTATACGCACGAGGAATTCGTAGATGCGTGGAAGTATATTATAGTTTGAAAGTGTGCTGTCGTGTGAAATCCATAGTATAATGTAAAGTCGATCGTCGTTCTTACTAAAAAGCAAATTTAACAAAATACCGCACTCTTCAATTTATAGATATATATTTGGTTACCACATTACAATATTACAAGATCATTCACCCGTAAAAAAACTAAATCAAAGTCTCAACCCACCCACAAACGACGATTCATAAATTTACACCCTCGCATCATTATAATTCGCGAATCCCGCAGCAATCCGTTACACCTTCCCAGTCCTACATTACCATCATGCCCACTCTAGCTCCCACCAGCCGCACAGCAGCGCGACTACCGCAATATGAATACCAGCAGTAGCAGCAGCAGCAGTAGCAGCACATTCCTGCGCGCTTGACTCTTTCTTTCCTCGCCAACCTTCAGAAACAACCGCGCGCGAGCGCCGACAGCCCTACATAAAAATAACGCTCTTCCTCTCTCTCTTCCACGCCGAGAACGAGGAAAGCAACTCGGCTGCAGGCGGGTCACGCGCGGACATTGAATGAAAAGTCGCGAAAGAGCGAGCGAGCGAGGCCGTGTGCCGCTCGCTCGCAGCAGAAGATCAATAGCCAGGAATGCGGATGTGGAAGGTGCGCGTGGCACCTTCATTGGCTTTTTGCCAGCGCGGCGGTAGCGGTGGTGGTGGTGGTGGTGGTGGGTAGCGGTAGTAGTGTAGCGGCCCACCCCGTATCTATGTGGAACACCTGCCGCGCGCGCGTTTGACGCTCTGCCATCTTTCGGGTAGGGCGAAGAGGTGGAGAGAGAGAGAGAGAGAGAGAGAGAGAGAGAGTGCGGAGGGTGAGACTGATTTATGTAGGCTAAAGACTGGCACGCTTCCACGCACGGCCGTACCGTTTATTTTTGAAGGAGGTGGAGGAGGAGGAACAGCTCGATAATGATTGACGGGAGTCTCGTGAGGGTAAAGGTATGGGTTCTTTTTTTTGAGGGTGCTGATATGGTCGTATGGTGATGAATGTATAGAAGTTGAATTTTGGCAAAAACATCACCATGCTGCGTCGTAGAGTGAGGATAGATATTAGATGGTAGGGTTCTAAGTTGGAAATTTTATTAAATTATTGAAGCACTTGTACCTATAAGGTCTAAGTAATTTTTCAGATTTTCAGCCCGCGGTGACTCTCCGATAAAGTTTTACGAGAAGAAAGCTTCCGTGGAACACCAGCTGTAATTTTTACTATGGGCATTTCTTTTACTGTAGCAGTATTTTTAGTTCGAGTGTACGTTAAAAAAAAGAAAATTTCTACCTTAGGTTATTAAAATTTATTTCCATTCCAATTTTCTGAAACGTTCTTAAAATTTCTACAGTAATAAGTGTAAAAATAACTCCTAGTAATTTTCACTACCAAAAAAAAAGAAGTAACCTTAGCTCACAGAGGTTGTACTATTGGTTGTGTATCGTCTCTTGACGAGAGCACACCTCTACGATCTCCTGGCAAAGGATCAGCCTATGCTCTCCTCTATATCTCAACCTAAAAATACACACATACACACGTACGTAGGTATACCCTTGCCAAAAACGTATGTATTCAAATGAGCTGAAATATGCCAAAGAGCGCCCTGGGCATGATGTGATAAAATCTCTCTCTCGCGCGTGCATATAACCGTCCTTGCCGGCTCGTATACATATTTTTCTCTCCTCTACCTCGAAAGGGGGCGAACTTTGCTCAAATAATCGCCAAACGAGTGAGAGAGAGCCAGCCGAATTAGTCTCGCGCGTGGTTGGTATAGCTGTAACAAATATATATATATATATGGCCGTCGCCACTCATACACCAACATAATAATGCGCTTGCTACTTTGCTAGCTTGAGAAAGAGAGAGAGAGAGATCGATATCTCGTCGTGAGCAATTACCGGCGCGTGCGACTCGACGCTAGAGGGAGCTCGAGAAACTTAAAGTCACGAAGTTCGCGCGCGATTAACCGGATTCGCGCTCGGGTCGCCTAACGACTTTCCCAACCCTCGTAGTTTCTCTCTCTCTCTCTCGCTCTTTCGCGGTCTAGTCCGCATTGTACATGTTTAGCGTTGTCTCTATATCGTCGTCCCTCCTCCTACCTTCTCTTTAATCCTCGATGGAGTTATTAATGCTATCGAATTCGCTATCGGATAGCGCGCGTTGAAATTGAGGCTATAAATATATGCGGTAGGAGAGAAAGAGAAAGAGAGTGGCTCTTCGTATCGCGGTTCCTCGGTTGCATCGAATTATCGCATTTTAATTGTAGTGCGCTCTATTTATATTCACGAGAACGATGTCGGTCTCTCAAAATATCCGATAGTCATTACTCGAGATGAATAAGTAGGTTAACAGAGACAGACGTACTACGCTTCTTTCTCGGACCTTTCTAGTATCAGATAATTTCCAAAATTAATCGCTTTGCCCAAAAAATCCTTTATACCGTTTGAACAACGAACACATTATATTACGAGACAGCTGAGTCGCCTCGAACAAGACGTATTGCCTCTCTCACCAGCCATAAATCCTACAACCCTACGTATATATATATACACCTATATATATACCCGGATAAAAATGTAACGAATCCCTATCCTACATAGCTATAATGTTCGTTAGCGACTGCTATACCGTACCTCCTTATCAGCTGCTCCTAGAAATCGCTCGCTCGGCGCTCGAAACTGGGCTACTACTACTACCACTACCATCAGCGCGCGGACGGGATCGATCGGGGGGTTCACTCGCGGGGGACAGATTATCCCTAGCCCACCCACTGTCTCTCTATACTCCTAACGAGCTTACGAGATCCGCGCGAGCCCCGCTGATATTTCGGTCGTCCTATGGACGAAATTCCCCTACGTACGACGACGAGGATGAGGACGCGACGTTCGCGGAATTTGCCTATATATGTGGCCCTCCCTGTCCTGTACGAGGAAAACGAACGGAAACAATGGGAGACGCGCTGGAATTTTGCACCGGAATCATGCAAATGTGATGGGGGGAAGGAAGAGGGAGGATGGGTAAGAGACGTTCGATTGCGATGGAAAATTATCGGCGCACGATGTGTGTGTGCGGCCGCATTCGACTAGCCGAGGTTCTCCGATAAGTTCGGGATTATTATCGGTAATGGGTGGGATTGGTGGAGAGAGAGCGTATAGGGGATCGGTGTTTTTAATCGTTGGAATGTTTCGGATTTTGGGTGGTATATGTATGTGTAAGAGTGGAGATTAAACATAGAGGTTGGGTATAGGTTTTGGCAATGAAAAATGGAATTTTTGGAATGTTCGAGGAGGTATTGTAGAGATATTTGATAGCAGCCAAATTTTGAGAGGGGATCGGTTATATTTATGGTCATGAGGACTTTGTTGGAGAATTTTCAACTCGTAAATTCGGAATAATTAGAAACATTTTGAACGTGCTTATGCACTTAAACTGCCATTGATTTGTAATACCGGAAGGTACAGTATTTTTAGTCAGTTGCCAACAATAACTACGGTTTCCTAATAATAATTTAATATATTTCAAAATGGAGAATTTTCAAAGCTACATTACACTACCCACTGAAAATGTTAATTACGAGAGGAACTCAATTACTCTGCTTGTGGCAAGTCTAATGTGCCGAAAAGTTTTAAAATATACTTTACCTAGCCCCCCCATAAATGTACTAAAATTTCCACGCGATACGCTTTCAGGCCGTTAATAACAGTCCAACTTTACCCCAGCCTCCTAAAATATAATTAATTACGTTAAAAACTATGGATTGAAAATAAATTTCTCCCACACCAGCCAAGATAATCCGACACATTTAGATCAACGAATGCCCCGAAGGAATCCCACTCGCGTCTCGTATAAACGTATCCGCTCGTGTCTCCTCCTCCTCCTCCGCTGCCTACGGGATAATCGTGCGACCGCGGAAAGTTAATTAAGCTCTCGCTCCCGATAAACTTCCACAACGTATACACACATACACGTATTGTATATACCACCCACACACAGCTGTCCTCGATCCGAACTCTTCTTTCTCGATTTTCCAGACGCTTCGTTTGCGGTCTCGGGTGCGGACAGGGGTGACCAAAATAACCGACTGATTGTTTCGAGTTGCTTTAGTTCGTAGGTGGTTTTGTTTAGATATATATATATATATATATATATATATATATATACATAGGCTATATGTGTATATGTGTGTATGTGCGGTCAGTGAGATGATTCTCTTGCTAGATTTTTAACGAACCGTGTAACGGTAACTTCGATATTGGACCCACTCACGGTTTCTTCATGAACAACTACTACTACTACGATTATTTCTCACAGAGAGTGTCGCGCTACTTTTACGAGGCTAGCATAATTGCGTTTTTGCAATCTACCGACGACAAAGCGCGGGAAATAACTACTGATTGCAAAGAGTTGAGGGTAGAGGAAAAAAAAACAATTAAAAACGAGCGCGCGTCCTACTTTCCCCAGCCGCAATTAAATTAACTAAACCCTCCCTCACCTCCTCCCCCGAAAAAAAGGATCGCATTTTCATTGCGACTGCAATGCGGCTAAAAGTTCAAGGCCTCGACACATGCACCTCTCGTGTGCACACCCCCGGGGCGATAGCAGTAGTAGTAGTGTGCGAAGCATGGTTTACTTAAAAATCAATAATCCTTCAAATTTTATTTGATTTAATCTCGTATACCTACCCACGTACACCTACACAGTGAGAGAGAGAGAGTTACCTGCTTCCTTCGCCGTCCCACTTCGGCCTATTTCCCATGTCGAGCATGTCGATCTTGACCCGAGATTCGAGGAATCGAGCGATCTGACAAGCCGGGAATACAAATGATCTCGTGCACCGATCGCTCGCGCATTAGGCTCACTCACTCTCTCTCTCTCTCTCTCTCTCTCTCTCACTCGCTCTCCCTACACTCGCATCTAAATTACAACTTCGCTTCGTGATTATTTTTGGAACACGGTAGCAACGTTGCTACTACTTGGTGGTTACGTAACTTCACGGCGAGCTTCGACCTTAACGAGAGACGTTTATGTACATATATATGTATATATATACGATATTTCGTGGTATATTAATAGACTCTTCGTGCATATCGGTGGGGAGTTTTTAAACCGCGATAGACTGTATACTTTGTTGTGCCTCCCTCTTTTTATAATGAAGCAGTCGGAAATATATATATACATTTATTTATAAATCGTGGGGATAAAAGTTTTAATTTGAAAACAACGCCTTAACTTTTGCTCTCGGTATTGTGCCGTGACGGAAAAGCACTGAGAGGGGGGAAGAGAAAAAATTTGGATTGATAATTTCCTGAATGGCTAATTAGTTTCGGGATTACCCGGCGAGGTATCCGTCATCTCGTTACCCAATCTTTATGAAGCTCATAGTTTATCTCGCGCGTACGCCTTCTTTTCTTTTCTCCGCCAGGTTAATTTGCCCGTAAAAATACCAAAAGATAAAAAGGTATTTTTGTTTCGCGTAATAACAATTATCGGATAACAAAACCCAGTAACAGCGGCTCTTTCTCTCTCTCCCTCCCGCTCTCCACGTTGAAACTGGGTCTCGAATTGCAGATGGAACAACGATGCTATCTCGTGTACCGCGGCATCTGAATATTTTATTGAAATTTTCGGCTGCTGGATGTTGTTTATTCTGTAATAATTATCGCCCTGGCCTCATATACCTTTTATTAATGTTGATCAGATCTTATCAGTACGCGCGTTGTGGTTGTAAACCCGTACGATGATATTTCACGTTATATTTTTCGAAAATATGCGCACACACGTGTGTGTGTGTGTTTTATTTATGAAAGAGAGGTGAACAAAAAAAAATAATATACAATGGCACATCGGAGGCGAACGTATAACGATACACTGAGCTGCTATCGTTTTCTGTAAATTATAGAGAGAGAGATACGGAATTTCGCGAGAACGAGTGTATACAAAGTAAATTATGCTTTATTAATCTTTAACTCAGTGGCGTGAAATTGCGAAACTACCTGCGAGACTGGTTCTCCTCTTTTTTTTCTCCTTATTGAAGAATGAAATTATTCAGCTGCGAGTGCGATACGTTATAACGTTTAATACACATGAATTATTTTTACCGTAACTACAGATGATTTGAGATATTTCAAAATTTAACGGTTACACTTTGCTTTTAATTAATACGATTTATACTTGGATCGAAAAATTTTATGATTTTGGTTAGTTTTTCAACCAAACGGAATTTACTTATTGACGTGGAAACGTGGTGTGGAAGTAGAAGGGTTCCTGCTAAGTTAAATGGATTTTAAGTACGATTGGTTTACCTCAAGAGACCGATAGAGAGAATTTTCATTATCTAACGACTGAAATAAATGTTTTCAAATGTAATACTATAGATTCCACTTATCAGCTATATATTCTTAATAATATCAATAATAAAAACAAATCATGATTTCTTCCGAACCCTAATCAACATAATGAACGAAATACAATACCATATTTGCCGACAAATATAACTTTCCAACAAAACTCGTCTCTATCACGACCAGCCAACATATTCTAAAATTAAACGTCGTCCATACACTTACAAAGATTAAAGAGCACTACTTTCCTCAAATACTTCACCTTTCTGCTACCGCCGCCGTCGTCTCTCTTTCTCTCTCTCCTCGCCAATTAAACAAACTGCTTATTCCCGCGAGCGCATAAATAGCCACATATATACACACAGAGACATTCAACGCGTGAGTGAGTGAGTGAGTGAGAAAGTCGCTAAGCAAGCACGACGGGAAATCAAACATCGGGCGAAGGCTCGTGGACAATGCGAAAAGGCATCTCTCTCTCTCCCTTCCTCTCTCACTCGGCGACGAATTGACAAACCGGCAGCCCGTGGAAACGGGGTCGGGTCGAGAGAGCGAGAATTTACGAGTGCCTCCCCCTTTATGATATCAAGCTCGTTCCCCCTAATGAAGCGTTTCTCTCTCTCTCTCTCTACCTCCCACTCACAAGAGAGAGAGAGAGAGAGAGGGACTCGATCGCGCGTTCGAGCGCTAAGTAAACGCGTCCCTGCGGTGTTTGCTCTGCTACTGCTGAAGGAAGGAAGAGAGAGAGAGAGAGAAGTGCGCGTTTTGTTTCGGCCGAGATTTCAAGTGGCGTCGTCGTGGTTTTTTGATTCTTTAAGGTTAGACAAGGAGAGTGGAAATTGGGATCGTTTAGTAAAGAGAGTCTCTGTCAATGATTATAGAATAAGACCTTTGGTTATTCAGTTCGCGTAACAGTTTGAGATTGAATAAATCAAAGAAATTTAATATTCTTTGAAACCTAAGAAATAAATGATACCCCATCAGTTCCTTCTACAACACTACCACCAACAAAAAGAAGACTAAACTCCGTCAATCAACCCATCTATCATCTCGCGGTACTCGACAACCACCTTTAAATTTTTAACCTACTACACCGCGCCTACTACTACCGCCCAGCCCACGTTCGAACACCGCTTGGATTATTCAAACTATTTTCCGCGAGAGGGTAGGAATTTTTTTGCAAATTCCACGCGCGCTCGGGTAGATAAAGCGCGCGAGAAACCCCGGTTAGCAGTTAGCAACGGCTTTACAATTGCCGCGAAGTTTATCGACGAAGTTGCCCGTAGAAGTGGTTAAAGTTTCGGCGCGCGCGCTCAGTGGTATATAGAAGGAGGAAAGAGGAAGGGTTGCTGCTACTGCTGCTGCTGCTACTCCTCGTAATCGAAGGAGGAGCATGTGATCGCAGCTAAGCGACGTAACTAGGTGCCGCGGGTCACGAGTGATTTTACCCTTATACGATGCACTACCGGTTCAGACGTATCATTCCAAGTTGATAATTTCGAGTGATGTACGAGTATGGTAGTATAATTTATAATAACCGTAATGATGTATGTTTTGGCGTTATATAATGTAAAATATACAATTTTGGCATAGCTACTACGAGCCGCGTATATATAGTAGGGCATTACAGAAATATAAAATAGTAATTAGGATTTCGACGGGCAGCGATGTTTTATTAGCCGCACAGCCGCGAACGTGTTGCCGGATGTGCTAATTACGCGGGTAGAGAGAGAGAGAGCGGAGGCGCGCTGTAAATTTTACAAGCGAAAAATAGCCATTACATGATATCCTTTTAATGAATATTTACTGCAATATGCTCTCGTGTGTGTAAGTGTGGGGGGGAGCACTTACGACGGAAATTATTTTTCATGAGTTTAATTTCGCGCTATTTTCTAAAAATAATGACGATAAGGGACGTTAATTAAGGACGACGATGGTGACTGCGCGCGCGCGCGCGGATTTATGTATATAAAATTTTTCATTATTTTTTTTAATCTCCCTTCGAACCAGTGTAGTGGCGAATTGAGAGATAAAAACAAAATAGTAGTATAATAATGAAAAATACGAGAATGTCTGTTAATCATATAATATTTATATAGTTTATAATAAAAATAAACAACGGCAAAGTCGTTCGCTAATGGTACTTTACAAAAGAATCTTCGTGCTTTATATACGAAAAATGTTTTTCATTCATTAGCTTCTTTAAAAAGTCACCGTCCATTATAAAATTCATCCACGCTTTAGTTTTTACCTTATTTTTTTTACAACTACGAACATTTGACATCCTAACGAACTTTCTCTAAAAATACCAACAGCACGCATACATACAACAACTTTGAAAAAAATCTCAGAACCCATAACCCAAACAACCGCGTGTACTTCAATTCTAACTCCACGAAATCTCGTAAACGCGTCGTCGTCGTCGTCGTCATCCCCACGACGAAAGGGTACGTTCGTTATATACTTCCGCAGATTCGGCCCTTTGCGCATTCCGGGAAACTCGCGGGCGCGCTTTCAATTTCCCTAGAGGCTATATATATATACGTACGCGATCGCGTGATCGTTGGCAACCTTTAAACCGTGGTGTAGGTACTAAAAGAAATATTTAGCAAGATTAGTGTTGAAATTGAGGAAAATAGGCGGAAGGCGATTAGCTTGGTAAGGTTCACGTGTATGTATATGTGTGTTTTTTTTCTTGTGTAAAGAGGGGGGGGAGGTTAATTGGCAAAATTAGCTGCGCCCGCGCAGAGTTGGTCTATATAGCCGGCATGAATAATGCAGCTCGATACTGTCGATTTCTTTGGAAATGATTCGAACAGAGGGTGCGGAAGAAAGAAATATTTTCGTGGCATTTGCGTAATGCGTTGCGTGTGAGTGTATACAAAGATTGTTTTATTTTTGGTAACCGTAGGTTTTTTTTTCTCTCAAGTTATTAGAGTGAAAGTTGTTCAGGAATATTTTAGTCGCTACCACACGTACGACGCGAGGTGTATTCGAATTCTTAATACAGCGAAATTGCTACTCTATTCTCATTTTTCACGTTGACGTAGTTCACACAGCTCGAGAGAGAAAAAAATTACAAAATAATTTCCCTAAGCAATCACTTTCACATGCAAGATTACTTATCAACCGTCGCTGGTGCTGCTCCTAACGACAAAAGATCAACACTATCCCGTATACATATATATATATATATACACACACACGTCGCGTACTATGCAAACAGAAATCTTCGGACTATACGTCCGCACGCGCGTGCGCGCAATAATTTTTCGTGACCTCACACACGCGCTCGCTCGCTTGCAGATAAGCACGATTTATCTTACCTCGGCGGTATACAAACACTCGAGAGAGGCAGACGGATGGGGAGATTCGACCGAAAAAAAAGGGCGGGAAATTAAAGCGAACGACGACGAACGCAGCATACGCGCGACAACTTGTACCTCTCATGTGAGAGGGAGGGAGGAAGGGAGGGGGAGTAAACAACGAACGAACGGTCGACGGCATGCGATTCGTGAATTACTTCAATGACCGCGTGCAGAGGTGCGTGCACGTGATATCGATCGTAAGGAGGAGGAGGAGGGTTGAGAATTCTTTTTTTATTTTCTTCCTTTTTTAATCGCAGCGGTTTTGACGTGATTCGTTGGGTATTCGTGCAAATGATGGGTGGTTATAGTTTTAATTTTAAATTGCGGGGGGGGAGGTTGTAAGCGTGTTATTATTGTGATGGTGATTTTTTTGACAAATTTTTTTATAAAGGGAGAAAGAGGGAAAGTACGAGTTTTGCAGTATTACTACAGTTTTATATTAATAAAACGGTAAATGAAATGCGTTTTAAGTGTAAAGAATTAACCTACTTTCTCCCAAGAGAGAACGAGTGAGTCGTTAAGAGAAATAAATTCTTGACCCCGGTAGGAAAAACCTAAATAATGCATACCATCGTTTAGAGCATGAAAAGACATGAATTTAAAGAAGTTTGACCCTCTTATCCCCCCTCTACCTTTGCCCGGACGCACTAGAAGGGGGCAGAGAAAGAGAGAGAAACGTTCGCGAAGGCAACCCCGAGTTTGAGGATTATTAAATAGCGGAAGATGGATACGGTGTATTTCTCGGTACGCTGTGTGTATATATATATACGAGAAAAATCGCGTTTAATAACTGTAAACGACGTTTCTACATGCGCACGCTCGTGTTTTCAATTATTCCAAAGGTCTCGATAAAATATGAAGCGTAATCTGTAACCGACGTTGTATATCTAAGGACGTATAGCAGTTTTCTCCACTTAGAGTGTCCATTTCAAGACGAAGGGAAGAGAGATGAGGAGAAAAAATCTTGAAAGCTACCTCTTGAAATTATTTTAAAAATTGAAAAATGATGACTCGAATGAAACGCTTTTTACGATTACATTTCGTTCGCGAGTATACTCCCACTCTCTCTTTCTATCTCTCGTTTTGTCAATTATTGAGATACTCTCTATTCTCGAACCTTTTAAGAAGATTAAAAATTTCTTCGATATTTACAAGATTAAAATTAAGATTGACGGTTCCTCGGATTTTACTTTTATTGCTCTACATACAGGGTTCCTTTTTTTTTAATTCTAACGACTTAATTCAACTACAACGGTATACATCCAAAATACTTCACTTGAAGTATTGCTAACGGACATTAACACTGATCGGAAAAAAAAAACGAAAAAAAATTCTTTACGCTCGTTTACTCGCTCGGCGCATCGTCCCATCCACTCATGCTAGCGCGCGTACGCCTTATATCAATCCCCAGGTATATAGCAATCCTCGCAAAGCCAATTTCCGAAAGCCGATCCTGCGAAACTCTCTCTCTCTCTCTCCACGCTCTACGGTATAACTCCCGCCTAAGTCCTAACGCGAGCGCGCACAGCCCTAAAGACCCTACAACTTTCTTTCTCTCTCTCCTCCCACGTCGCTCAATTATCGTTCTCCTTTCTCTCTCTCTCTCTCTCTCTTTCTCTCCTTCGCTCTCTAGGAAAAAATCCAATTAAAACGAAGTAAAAGAGCGAGCGCGTGCACGGCTCATTTGCATTGCGTGACCAGGCGCTTTTTTGCCTCCCGCCGCTGCCGCTGCGCGTTTATGCGCCGTGGCGATTTTCTCTCTCTCTTCTCTATTTTTTTCTCTCTCTCTCTCTCTCTCTTTCTCTCGTCAGTGCTGTACGCGATATGGGGTAGTCGCTCGCGTTTCTCTGCATTGTTTTCTGCCCTGTGAATTTTGCTACTATACTACACTAGCACGAGAGGAATTCGTCGGAAAGTTGCGAAAATGTAAGAACTGTGAGCGTAAATTTAATGCGTCGCCAGACAAGGTTTTGCGTCTTGGGAGAAAGAGACTCGTTCCTTTTGCTTTTTAAAATTTGTTTTTAAATAAAAGTCGACGGTGAGAGTAGGATCCAATTTATTCTTTATGATTACATCACGCACGTTGGTGCGTTGCCGAGGTTGCGGAATGTTGGGTAGGTTCAGTGAACTCGGCTTTGTGCGGTTTTTCCGCTAGTCTAACTTACGTCACTTCACTACTAATCTCGATGTCTTAATCTTTATCGCATTCGCGGTGTAATATTTCATGCCGACGTTTTTTTTTCTCTTACCTGACCCAAGAATTAATTTTTTTTCTCTCTCTTTTTTGTCGTTGCTGCGTTTATCAGATTCTGTTGTGAAGAGTTAGTCATTTATGAATATAGAAAAAAATAAACAAGTATACGTTGATATTTTTAAACTCCGCTATATAAATTTTGTATAGGCGTCTGGCTTGAAACTACCATTACTACTGCGAGTCACTGTAATTTTCATTTAAAATTAACAACGAATTTCACTTTTCAAAAACAACTACAAGAATAACATATCAAATTAAATTTCTTAAAGTACAAAACAACCAACCAATAATTCACTACGTACTAATACAGAAAATAGCACTGAGACAGCTCGAAATATACCGTTAATTATCGTCCAAACATTTCGCCATCCCTAAATTAAATCCCACCCTCTGCCCATCCAAAAAAGAAAAAAAAACATTCCCTCTCTCGCGAACCGAACAACGACGCATCCAAACACATCGAGCTTGCCGCGCGCAACGTGGGCGAACAAGGCGAAAATTCGCACCTGCGCTCGTCGCATCCAACGACGCAGCGGCTGGCAACAGCAGCAGCAGGGACGACGACGACGACGACGACGCAAAGCGTTATTAATCCGGTTCTCTCTCTCTTCCCTCTTCACCCCGCTTCTCCTTTGTAAATTAAGCGCGTTATTTATCAAGCGGCTGGGGGTTGGGGGGAATGCCGACGCGAGCTCGCCGCGCTGAATTACAGCGCGAAATTAAGGACCGGCCGCTCGTGCGCGCGCGTGCCGTTCTTTTCTTCGCTTTTCCCCCGCGCGCCGCATATCCCTTTTTCCGGTCGACCCTGTGCTGTGGTGGTGGCGCAGCGAGTGTCTGTTCGTTTAACTTTTGGCTGAGCCGCGCGTCGTGCGTGCAAGCTTTGTGTGCACTGTTTGCGGTTGACGCTTAGTACGGTGTTGAGGTGTGGGTATGTGTTTTTTTTTGGGAGGACGATGGACGGTAGAAAGGTGATTAATTAGAGGGTTGCGGTTGGGTTTGAAAGAACGGGTTCGTTATGGGGTTTAAGGTGAGACGTAGGTTTATGATTATCAAGGTTTGTTTATTGATTGACTATTGTTTGGTATATTAATGATTTTTAGTTTGATGTGAAATTCCGAAAACTGAAATGCTAGCAATTGAGATGATTGCATGCACAAATGTGCGGAATGACGTCTACGCATTAGTTGAATTTAAATGAAAAATTTAATGTCAAAAGCTTTCATAGATATTATAATATTGTATAATATCGATATGACAAATACGTGAAATAATGAACATAATAATAATAGACGCTATTCATGGTATTTATAACTTTAATATTAGTTATTACGTGGTATACGAACAAAATGCGTTTGAAAATTAGGTATTATATTCGTTGAAAGTGTAACGTAAATAGACGACAGTTCGATGATTATGTATCTCTCTCTCTCTCTCTGTGCTTGTGGGAAAACAGCCCTGGAAATTATATTTGATGAAAATCCAATTTTATTACGAGCAATCTAGAGCGAAATTGAAAATGATAAATTACGCGATTCGATGTATGTTCAGCTGGCATGTCAATATACATTTCTTCGATGGAAAGCTCGTTAAGTTTCGCTCTCGTATTTCACGTTACCAGAGCTGAATATGCGTAATTCTTTTTCAATCGATGTTTTCTATAATAGTATACGTAGTTTTTTGTTTCCACGCGTATATACGAATAGAATTCGATATCAGAAACACATATGTATATACATTTCAGATAAAATGCTACTGTTATTTGTCAGGAAAATAAAGAAAAATGAGATTCATCACGATGAAAATACATCGGATATATTTATTGTTTACATTGAGTTACTATACTAAACAGAAAAACGTTTTCATTGCGTGTCTCCTATATATTTTAACAATATTTAAAAGCACTAAAAGCTACATTAACGAGTCGCGTGTAAAAACATAAATTTTTTTTTCTTCTCAAAGTAAAAGAAGTCCCCATCTCGCTAATAAATATTTCATTTAATTAAACAGCCATTAGAAACCTTGCTTCCCGTGCCGAGAAATCGACATCCGCTGCTGTCGTCAGCGCGACTATACACACCCCACAATCTCCGCCTGCGCTAACGAATTTAAAGTCCCTACTCCTCCTCCTCCTCCAACTTCTTCTTCCCTCTCGATGTTAATGTCGATCGTGCGCTGCTGCTCGGCTTCTCGATTTCTACGCTCCCATACCTATCGTACCCCCTCCCCTTCTCTTCTTCTTTTTTTTTCACCGACGAGAGAGATTACGGCTCGCTGAATCTTTAATTTCCGGAATTTTTGCCTCCACCCCCCTTGATAATGGCTTTTTGTGTCTCGCGTCGCGTCGTTCCCCAGCGCAAGGTCAAGGTTCTCGTGAGGGCACCGAGTCGCCGTCACCTGCAATTTCCTGCGCTCGAGTAAGAGGGAGAGAGAGAGAGAGAGGAACGTTGAAAAAGAGGGAGGTGGAGAGATACCATTTGGGATTAAGGCACAGGTGTAAAGCCTATTAGGGGGATAATGGACTAGTGGGGATAATGGAAAGCGACGTTGAGAATTATTCTCCAGGGTAGGTGAAGAGAGGAGTGAGAGAGAGAAGAGGGGGATGAGAGATATTCCGCGCGAGGGGGAATGTCAGACCCGAGGTATTACGAATTTTGATGGGGACTTTGAAAGCTGGTTTTCGACGGCTTTTCAGGTTTCATCCCTTCCTATACGGAGAGGACTTTGTATTAGCTGTACAGGAAAATAGTTTTGGGTCTTTTAAAAGTAAAGCAGAATGACCGTAATTACCCTCCCGGGGGGTAAAGAGGATGTAGAGGGACTAACGTCATCGTTTAGAGCTCGTCAAGTTGTTAATTTTCAACCAAATTCATCCCCTTTATTATAGAGGTGGGGAGTGAAATAATAATATCAAGAGAATAATACATGGTGCTTGAGCGCAAGTGTTTAACAAGTGCGCTTTCAGCACCCAAGTGAAACACGAGTGACCAATTATTATCTAAATCTGAAATAGGCAACCGCTCCCTTGTTGCACACTGTAATTTTTTCATCCCTTTTGTACATGAAACATGGATAAGAGATCGGATATTACAAGTCATCCACTTTACACATACTAATATTAATATTTGAACACCTGAAAATACTCCAGTTTCTATTAGCTTTTAAGGCTTTTGCATGTACAAATTAAAAAAAATCATTCTATATGCAAAATAACTAGATACAATTAAAATGATGTATGAGTTTACCATGATATGTCTGACCATACCATATAGAACTTCCACTTAATTATCGCATCACCCTTTTTTCACAAATACCTTGTATTCTGCTTCACAGGAGGAATGCGCCACGATGCTGCAGGATCTGAGCGACAAGATCAACAACCGCCACCAAGAGGTGCACACGCATCCACTCCTCTCGATCTTCAAAATGGCGGAGGTCGAGATAAAGCTACCCCGAGCCAGTGGCGTGTCTTCCTGGCGTCGGCCGCCGAGCCTGATAGCACTGCTCTCAGGTCTTCTCCTCATTCTCGGCTTGAGCCGTGCCTCGTGACCACTCGTACTTCTTGCCCTGTAGAGGGCACCACAGCAGCGCATCAGCAACGGAAACCTCGTTCCTCCCACCCTCCACCACCGACCTGTACATACGTTGAGCTTTACTACCGTATACATATATACATACTCGGGACGAGGATTACGTGCGTGCAATCCATGATTATGATGATGATGATAATCATGATGACCATTTGTATATATATTATAGATCACCGCAGAGTGTAGTAGGTTCGCGCATAAGAATGGAAGAAAAGAAGAACGAGAATGATGGTATGAGAGTATGTTTGTGTGTTAAGAAAAGGGTTGAGTACGTTCGAGGTCCTTTATAGCGAGGAATTTTCTAGGTTAGGTGATTGTGCGCGTGCGCGTAATATACCTGTCTCCCACCTGAAGCTTATGTACCCGGCAGCGAACCCGTGTGCGACCTTTAGGCTTAGGTTTAGGTTTCGGTCTCTTGGCAACCTAATTAGAGTGCCGCGCCTATATAGCATTAACGCAACCTGTACATATATATATCACGACGCGTATAGGTGTGTGTATGTATGTGTGTGTGTTAACGAAACGAACGTCAAAAAAAGGGAGAAAAAGAGAGAGAGAGATATAATATACATGATCCTCGACGATTGCCTACTCACTGAAGGTACAAATTTGTATTTAAAGGGTTAGGATTAGGTTGCCAATTGGATGTGTTATATATCAGTATTAAAGTTCCTTTGGTCGATCGAGGACAAGCATATATAGAGTGAATTATCATTTCATATTTTTAAAGATTTTTTCTTTCATTTTCTTTTGTATAGATCATTGGTTTAGGATTCGTCCCGAGGATTTGGATACATTCGACATGTACGATACGTACGTATATATATATATTGCTTCTTTTGTAATACGTATTTAATCAAACGGTATACAGTTTATAGCTTGATTTATTGCGCCGCTACATTGCAGTTCACTATTTTTTCCCTCCCACAACCCAGTGGAGAAGAAAAAAAAACAGAAGAAAAACGTTCCCTCACGTGACTTTGTCGTCCTACACACTGGTATAGTCAGAAATTTGCCTATTTATTATAAGGAAAAAACCTTACAAAAAAATAATTGTTGATCGGTTAGATTTGATAGTTACGATTAAACGTATAGCTAGATCAAGACTGGCTTCCTGTCAACTTGACGACTACCTATATAAATATATACACCTAACGGACATTTATTACTCAAAAAAAGAAAAAAAACAGAAAAAACCGTTAAATGTAAAACGCGTACCAAGAAAAAAAATAAAACAAGAATCTTTGACGAATCACAAGAAGCACCTATTAAAACCAACAAATTTTTTCAATAAAGAAAAAGAAAGAAGATAAAAAAAAGTTACCATTTTTTTTGTTGTTCAAGTTACCATGGGTACGTTCAAAGTACTTGCTTCCCACACGTATACACGTACATACACAACCACATACATACACACATATATATGTATAAGCAAAAGCCCTCGCGCGGTTTCCAGTGATTGAGGCGCACGCGCGACTGTACACGGGCTCGCGCGCTCTGCCTACTCTGCCAGCGGCTGCTACGACGACGACTACGACGACTTTGGATCAGAGAAATCGACCCCGGGCTACGTCGTCGTCGTCGTCGTCGTCATTGACGGCGATTTCAAAGCGCTTTAAAGGCTCTCTTCCTCTCTCTCTCTCTCCTTTTCCCTTCTATATACGCGTCGTCTCGGTTTCTCTTCCTTTCGCGTTCGATCGCGTGTGTATGCCTATACATTCTATACACAACGTGAAAGACGTTCTTCTTCTCTTTCTCTCTCTCTCTCACACACTCTCTTTTTATTTCAAATCTCTCGCTTTCTTCCTTGAACATATAAAAGAAAAAGAAAAGTGAAAAAATAAAAATGACGTATATATATATGTACCGTTAATTCATCGTTTTCCTTTGCGCGAGTGTGTGTATATATACAAAGCGATGTTGTTGCTTGCCACGTCTCGCGTATATCGAGTCTTCCGTGAAAACAATGAATGTATAGAGAGAATAGGGGGGGGAGGGGAATCGATGGCGAATAATAATTGTAATAGCGTAATTGTAAGGATGTAAGGTAAGAGGGAGAGAAGAGAGAATATTCTCCTTGTATAACTCTTCCTTCTTCTACGTTCATGTTTCTCGTCGGTGGGAATACACATACATACATACATACACAGGTTTCCCTTCTCTTCCTCTCTCTCTGCGAATCGGACCATGTACTAGTGGGCACAGATATATATACAGACACGTATGTATACACATAGGAGACAGAGAGAGAGAGGGAGAATTTTGTACAGCGCTGTTTTAGGAAAAGAGAGTGTCGAGGTCAGGGACACGCGCGCGTTATAGACACACACGATGTACATTAATCAGAGGCGGTGTAATAGCACTGTAAGTTACTCGGTATATATATACATATATATATACACACGCGCTTATACATATATGTATAAGAAGTTTAGGCTCGCGGTTATATAAACACATATACAGATACACACGCGATCGCGTATGTATACACACGTATTCCCCTCCTCGCATATATGCGAATGCACGTTCGAGACGCGATCTATATATATATATATAAAGAGTGGAAGTGTAAAAGAAGAACTTTTTGTATTTAGAAACGTTCAGAGAGTTGTTTTTTATAAAGTTCGTAGTAAATATGTTAAGTTTTACGATATTTTATGTTATTTATTATACGAATGTGTATATATATATAGATAAAGATTTTATTTTTGTTCGTTAGGATGAAATTTATTATGGGAATCGGCGAGTTATTTTAGGGCTATATAAGAATTCGCGGATAATCTTTATGATTTTGTCATTGGTAAAACGAGGGTGGATGAGAGAGAATGGCACAGGCTCGTCTATACAATAGGAGAAGCTAGAAAAATTTCGACGTTTTCCTTACCTCCTTACTACGTAACTTTCTCTATTCTAGCGAAATTCCAAAGGAAATACGTACAATCGTTACCGAAACTATATAGTTAAATAAAGTAGCGCTATATATATATATATACTTTTTTCCAATAAACTTTTACAATCTTCGAATCTTTTTAAAAGGATCTCATGTTACAATTTTTCCGTCCTCTTTCAATTACCACAGTTGAATAAGATAAAATAAAAGAAAAACATTATTATTATCCAACTCTATAGTCGCGCGTGCGGTACACGCATAGCTATATCGGTGCGAAAGTTTGAAAAAAAGATATACTTTTTCTTTTCATTATTATTACACGAAAGGTTAATAATCGACTGGCAAACGTTTGAACTTTGTATATATAACCGAATCGCATATCAATTGTAAAAGCAAATTGAATCATATATATAAGGAAAAATTGTTTAAAAGGGAAGAATAACGTTCAAATATTTACCTAAAATTTTTTATATAACGAATCGACGCTATATCTCGATAGCGAGTAGCCATTATTATACCTTATAAAAAAAAGTTTTTGAAGAATACACTCGTTGTTCGTTAAATTCAAAGTTTTATGATTAAAGTTAATCAAGAGGGATTTGATATAGCGATAAAAGGTAAAGTACGATTATACACACATTTTGAGTATATATACATATCGAGCGCCGATAAAAACGGCTATTCAAGTTAAACATTTGAAACAAGAAAAAAAAAGTAAATCAAACTTTTCTTCTCGTTCTCGATGAGTAAAATTTACATATCTCGGTAAAACGAAAAAAAAAACAGCGAGGTTCGAAGCGCCATTTGTAATATCGAACCACAAAGATCAGCCTACATCTCTCTCTTCCCTTATATTCCACATACAATATCAAAGCTCACACACGCGCGCGCATGTTCCTAAAATACCTTCTCGCATTTCGATCAGATATAAATATCATCATCACGCGATAGCCCCAATTCCCCCTTTCCCAATGAAAAAAAAAAAGAAAACCAAAGAAATAAACTAAAAAATCAACCCCAAAATCTCAATTTACATATCCGTTCAACGTTCACTCATCGTTCGTACATATACATATATATATATACAGAGCGAATCTTCGCTACTACTACTACGAAATTATCAATTTACCTCCGATGACGACGATCCCACGCGAGTGGCACGTGGCTGCTCGCACACCGGTGAAGATGGACGAGCCTGAGCCGCGCCTGTATTTACCGCCCTTCCATCTATATACACATATAAACGTATCATATACATACACATACAAACGTATATATATATATACACATACATATCCCGTCCCAATCCAACGGTCGAATGTGACGCGAGCGCGCACGGCTATCGGAAAAGCAATATTGTATAAAGTTTACGATCCGCGCGGGCCGCAGAGAGAGAGAGAGAGCGAGAAGAGAGCAGTAGCAACGACGACGGCGGGAGATAACAAATGTAAATTTAACGATATGCACGGTGCTGCACGTGTACACGCATACACACACATACATGTACATATATGCCGGTTATACATACATATATATAGAAGCACGTGAGCAAGCGGAAGAAAAATTACGAAGGTCTAACGGTGGATATATAGGAAGGATGAGAGAGAGAGAAAGAGAGGAAAGGATCGTTAGGAGGGTGACGCGATGAGGCGAAAAATTCGCGGTAACGTCGTCGCGATTGGGATCTCGTATAATTAGAGCTCGGAGAGTTGTTGGCCCTCTCTCTCTCTCTCTCTCTCATTCTCTACTTCGCTCTGCCCTCTCTCCAGCTTTTAATCTGTCGCTTATCCCCACTCTTGGTTGCGCTAAGCTTCAAGCCCTCTACTACCGCCTTCCACTTCGATGGGCTCTTTCTCGTCGTCGACGATTTCGCGAAATCTCTACGCGCGCGTGTGTGTCTCAAGGGACACCAGCCAGCCGTCGACAGTGATTCTCTCTTTTCTTTCTTTTTTTTTCTTTTCGTTCGTATTAGCAGAGGAGGACAGTGAATGGTGCGGTTAAGGGGGTTGCTGAGATTTCGGGTATTTCTGTATAGAAAAGGGTCAGAGGTAGATATTATATGGTGAGGTTGTACTACTGGTGTCTGACTAGATATTGATGTGTGTTCGGTTACTGCGGTGAATTTTCCGTTGATTTTGGTACTGGTTTATAATTTTATCTACGTTCTATCCTTGTTCTAATTTATAAAGGTTTGTTTGTAAACAAAATTTATTATTATACGTTTCACCGCAAAGAAATTAAAATTCTTACAAAATATTCGTCAAAACACCAATCGGTCCGTAAAAATCGCTGACTCATATCGCGCAACTCTCAACGCAACCGATCTGTCAAACCCAACCAGCAAGATTCGATCCACATCTGAAGAAGCTGTAATTGCCGCAGGCTCGCGTAGCCACCGAATGAAGTCATCGATCGATCAGCTCCTTAATTCTTTCGCTATACTCCCGGTGACTGATGCTGTACGCGAAAGAGCAAGCAAAGGTATAGGGAGAAAGAGAGAAGAGAGAGAGGGCGAACAAAGAACGAAGAGAAAATCGACGACGACGGCGGCTCGTCGAAGAACGATGGATTCGTCGGTAACCCGAGGAGGTGAGGAGCTTCCGGGCTTTAGCAAGGCGGCACACGTTGTCGAGAGAGCAAGAGAGAGAGAGAGACAGCGCGTAAAACGCTCTCTTACGAAACAGGAGATGACCTCACGTAAATCTGGCGCTGAAGTGGCATTGATCACGTCGAATTCGAATCGTTCCCTCTCTCTCTCGTTCTTTCCAACGTTCGCGAGAGAGAGAGTAGAGTAGAGTTCGTGGCCCTCGTTTTTTCTCCAGCGAATCGTCGCCTCGAATCCCGATAAGACGCTTTGTGCGACTCTCTACGCCGCTCTTCTTCTTCTTCTTCTTTACTTTCCTCCTTTTTTTCTCTCTCTCTCTCTTTCGTTTGCACCTCGCGCGTCTTTTCTCCATTTTATCTGCGTATATAAGCTTCCCTACCAACGCGTTTATGACGTTCCGCGAAAAAGGGAAGCGTGGAATCCGTTTAAAAAGGAACGATGAGCGCGTCAAATCGGCTTAGCGCGAGGCAGAGGAAAAGAGTGTATAGAAGAAGAGATGACTGGAGAATGAAAAAGACAGAGAGCAGAAAAGTAAATACAAATGTCTCGTGACACGTTGATACCGGTTGTGACGGGGGAGGGAGGGAGGGAGGGAAGAGTACTTTGACTCATCTTTTTACTTTTTTTTCCTTTCACGTCGCTGAGAATTATTAGCATCCTCTCTCTCTCTCTCTCCTCCTTCTGTACTACTCTGCCTGCTGTTACGCGCGCGTTCTTGTTATTATCGATGCGACGCGAAGTGTCCACGACGTATGTAGGGCGCGAATGAGAGGGATGTTGTTGGGTCGACCAGTGCTGGTATAATGGCGTAACGATGTTTTGTTTGCTCGTTAGAGAAAGTGAAAGACAGACAGAGAGATAAAGGGTATAAGGAAGAGAAAGAGAGAGAGAGATATATACAAAGAGTATTTATATATAGATCGAGAAAGCTTTAAAACGTGTATGATACCGCGCATTGTATATGTATGTGTATAAGTAAGTGAATTATTATATAGTCTGAACGAGGCAAACAAAAAACGGGTTCTTGCTACTACACAACAGTACACACAACTGCATAAACACCAAGCCACGTATATAATATGGTTTTTTTTTATATATTCGCGAATGGTTACAGAGAATTCACTCAAGTGAGATAATCTGCTTTTTGTTCGGTCCGAAGTAGTAGTAGTAGTGTATGTTCCTTCCTTCCGCGGCAATCATTGAACTCTCTACCCTCGATATACCAGCGACTATCCGTGAACCTTCCTCGTGAGAATACGCGAGAACGGGAAATCGACTTTTGTATCGTTTCTTGCGTGTGTATGTGTATGTGTGTGTGTATTGGTAGCTCGGTATACATGTACTTTTCGGTTTGTTGATGATCGTGTAAAGGGTCGTGAAATGTGTTTTTGTGAGAATGAGAGCGAGAGAGAGAGAATGACAGAAGCAACTAGAGCTTATTTCCCTGATATAAATATACATATATATATATATATATATATATATATAAACAATGTAAATGAAGCGAGGGTTGAATAAACACATGTGCACACACATACACGGAGACACAGGAGAAAAAAAAAGGGCGATGTTATCCTCGAATTTGTTATTCATTCTCTCTGTACAAACACTTTTTATTGTCCTGTACATTTTTTTACATGTTAAACCGTTTGAGCGTGAACTAAAAACCGCTGAATGACGAGACAACTGAATTATAGTTATAAAATGAAAAAAAAAATGTTATACAAGAATAATAAATAAATAAATAAATTAAAAAAAAAAATAAGAGGAGGTGAAAAGAAAGAATGAAGATGATGGGGATGAAGAAGGAGAAGACGATTTAAACTGCAGAAACATTTTTTTTAATACATGACGATGCGTATTGCGCAACTTATAAAAATTGCGATGCTTCCCGCGTATAAAGATTCGTTATAAAGTATATATATCTATAAATATATATATATACAAATAAAGATGAAAAGAAAAAGATGAAAAAAAAGACATAAGATAAATAAATATAAAAAATGATGAAGACATACAATAAGAAGATATAAGGATGACGATACAACACACAAACATATCAGGATCCTCTGAGCGTGGGGGATCAGCCAACGAGCGTTTATTCTAATTGTTTAAAAAAGTAGCTTCTGTTATAGTCATATAATTCTAAAAAAAAAACAAAACGATGAACAAGAAAACAAAAAAAATGACGATGAATAATTCTTTAAGCTCACAAAACACCCTATTTATTCATTTATAAAATACATAATAAACGAAATAAATTGTTTATATAATTACCAAAAAAAAAAGCATCTTGACTTTTATTGTTGTACCAGCCGTTCCATACAATTCCTAAATCCAACAATTTACTTTTTCAAAAGAAAAACGAAGAAGAAGTAACCGGCCGAACCTCGGTTCACCCGCAACGCGCATACATATACACACACACCTGCACGTGTAGCTAAAATGCGGACTTGGCGAGTGAGAGAAAGAGAAAGAGAGAGAGGGGGGGGTGACTCTAAAAATAGAAATCCAAACGAACACGTCTGCAGTGCCGTCATTAAAAATAAACGAATGGGTGCATGAGAGAGCCTCGCTTTCTCTCTCTCACTCGCACACACTAGCAAATGTGCGCGCCTCTTTGGTTTAGTGACCCGATGTGAAAAAACGAGGTGAGAGGTCAGCGATCGATTATTTCGCTTTCTACGGTTGTTCCCTTAGTTACCGACGTAGCTTGCAAGCTTACCAACGCACCGTAAATTCACGACGAAGGGTAAGTCTAATGTCACGGTCTACGTTACCAGTAACAAGTAAGGTTGCCGACTGTAGGTGATATTTAAGGGTTTGCTGTAGGGGTGGTAAACACGAAAATGGATTTTCCCATCGTTGAGGTCATGTTGCGTTCTACTTGTTCCACGTGTGAGGTAACAAGGGAAACGGAGATTGTGAGAAAATTTGGCTGCTCTCTGGGCAACTTGGGTTGGTAAAATTGAATGGGAAGGGGAGGTTCTGTCCAGCAATTTATAACGAAAATTAATATAACGTTGGTATTAGGAAACCAGAAAATTATAAGTGTAATAAGAAAAAGATATTTAATTTTATGAGGTTCCCATCGACAACAACCCCATCCATATATACAAACCTATAAAATAATCATAAACATTTCATCCCCCAAACTTTCCCACACTACCAAGCCCTCGCAAACAAATTGATCTCTCGCGTCACACAACTACGCTTGACTTCTCTAATCCCTCAACCACCTCAGCCTCTCACCAATTTGTTATGACTGTCTCCGCCTATCGCGGTCTATGCAAATACATATACCACCACCAGCAATCGGCTAACAATCCTCCGAACGCAATCGGAGGCCGTAGTCACACGTCTATCGTCGACGTTTTCTTACCTACGATCGTGTTTGACGCGACCCCGTCGGCTTAGCTCTCCCACTCTTCCCTCTCTCTCTCTGTATATGTGTATACGTATCCCTTGGGCCGCCGGTTACATCCCACCCGTAATTGACATAATGCGACCTTGACTCGAGCGAGTTACATTATTTTTTTCTTCTTCTTCTTCTTCTTCTTCTTTTTCATTCTGCTACGGTCGTCTATTTTTTCACACCCCTATACCTATACCTCCACAGTGTCTCAAGTTCGCGATAAGTGATATTATAGATAGAGAGGGGGATGATCTTGAAATTATAAAATAGGCACGTGTGGATATATCAAGGTGGTTACAAACTTTATATTATAGCGTACCGTCAAAATTTCAAACTACGTAGTTGCGGTAGTAAATACAGTTACAATTGCAGCGAGTTATCCGAGGTGTCATAATACCCTATCAAAATACGCTAATGATATATCAGCCACAATCTTATCCAATTAAAAAAAAAAGAGCTGCTCGGCAGTACCTTTCACTATATACTTCCACCGCTATATATACGTCACAGCGACGTTTAGTATCTTCCTCTGCGCGTACGAGATACAACCACCTCTACACACCTACACACACGTATAGAAAAAGAAAACTCTCCAACACATACACTTGTGTATATACTATCAGAGGCTCGCCGCTGTGCTGCACACAACTCACGCAAGGCGCACGTGAGCGCTCGCTACTGCTATTCTCTCCCGCTCTCTTTCTCTCCCTTCTTCTGCCACTTTTATACACACACAGGTGTCCATGATAGCCGCCGCCACGTCGTCGACCAGAACGTCGTAGCCAACCTCCTCCTCCTCCTCCTCCTCCACCTCCCGATGAAAGAGTAGGGCTTAATCAGTTAGTCGATAGGGAAATTGGCTTAGAGTCGCCGGGCGCCGATGGACTCTCTCTCTCTCTTTTACTCTCTCTGCTGCAGATATATAGAGAAGCACGCGTTCGCTCGTGTCCTACACACTCTAGGTATACTACGATAGAGTGTGTAACCCCCCGTGCCGATTTCTCTCTCTCTCGCTCTGTGTGAGCATGCGGCAGCGCGCGCATTCAGGATGAGACACTAGTAGTAGCGGACTGTGTGTAGTAGTAGCGACGATTTTTATACGACGACGACGAGTGTTGTTAGATCTGTCGTTGAGGAACGAGTGAGTGAGAGGAGAAAGAGAAGAGAGAGAGAGAGAGAGGACGAGGCGATGGAGAAGAGGAGAACGATTAGCTACGACGGGATTATTACTGTTATGGCGGTGAAGTTTTTTTGAGAGGCTTGGTAGCCAGATATAAAAGGAGAGGAAGAAGACGCACGATAAGAACGAGTAGAATGTGCAGCTGATCGGTGAGATATAAGAGATGGTTTCTTATTTTTTTTTCGCTTCGTAAAGTTGTTGAGTGGCGGTTCGGTGTAATGGATACGCGGTCGAGGGTAATCGAATAATTGAATGGAATTTTCCAGAGTGAAAGGAGGTTGAATATTTTCAAACGTGGATGTGGATTTTATGAGGTATATCAGTAGTGTTGCTGTGATTTCGGTCAGACGCCCGGTAAAGTTTTGCTAATAATTACTTAATATCGAATATTTTAACGATCTCGTAAATCTATAAGTGTAATCGTTATATTAAAACAAGTAAATAAACGTAAAATAATTTGTTAATAATAATTGAGTTCATACTTTTCCAAATCATTGGTAAATATCGATCAGCTCGTCGTATACCACGATGACTTTTATTAAGATCAAGTCATTGACACGTTTGATTCAGATTGAGACCGCGTTCATCATCATGTTTACTTTTGACATTCACTGTATTTTTCTACAACAACAATTTTATTGTCTTTTCACTCAGCATGATATACCGTAGGTATGAGGAGACATTCTCTGGCGATCCTATGCTGCTACCTCTACACCCTCTTTGACATGGCAGCCTTACACTATCCGTAAGTATTATCGCTCAAATTGACCCAACGAACAATTTTCCTCCCCTCTGGTTGTTTTCTTTTTCTTTTCTTTTTTTTTTATTTTATTTTACGTTTCGCAGCGCCGGTGACGCGCTTAATAGCCGATGGAATTTGTATATATCGTTGCGAAACTAATTGAATTTTCATTTATCTTTTTCTCTTCATATTCGATGTCTTCATATATATATGGGCAGTTCTCAGGTGAATCGAGAGGTCAAAATTTTTTTTTCTCTTAAAATCACCTAAATCGCTTCGTAACCATCCCATATGTTACCCTGAATTTTTTCAGATTTTTTTCACT